>JAMPIV010013017.1:0-49332 GCA_024509875.1 Oreohelix idahoensis | reverse complement strand
GTCATTACTTTTCGCAGTGTCATTGCATTCTTTGGCAATATTTTTTTCTTTGGTTTTGTCATTTAAGATTTTAGTTGATTCATAGCGAACGTGGTCATTTGTGCTTTTATATCTTTGTCTTTGTCACTTTTTCTGTTTGTACTATCTATTTTGTCATGCCAACCGTTTCATAATCCATATTTTATATATTTATATATGGACACTGTGTTCTGATAATGAACCATTTTCATTACCAACGTTTTTCTTATGATACTGTGTTTTGATAAACGTTAAGCATATGACAATTGTAATGCTGATGACTACTTATTTCTATTTAACTTATCATGACATTTCGGTATTGTACAAATTTTTTTTTTGGGGGAAGGAAATGTCGGACAAGAGAAAAAACTATTTTTTCTGGGACATTGTGATGTATTTTTTCTTTGCCCAGCGCTTGATTATGCGCTAGGGGTAACTGTGTATAGCGATATTAGTACATTTAAAAAATGTTTTTTCTGAGGTTGTGATGTATTTTGTCTTTGCCCAGCGCTTGATTGTACGCTAGGGGTAACTACGCATAGCGATATTGTTAATTGATGTCTATAATGAGTTCATCATTGGTACTTTATAAGTTTATTAACTTGGACATCATGCACATTATGTTATTTAAAAAAAAATGGTAACTAGTTATGTGTCTTTTGGTATAAATATGCATTGTGTAACTTATTGTTTACCATGATATATCATTGTCTGCTCATTCTTCTTATACTTCATCTGGTCTTTTCACTTTTCACTTATGAGGGCATAGCTAGTCTATACTTGATATACTTCATATTTCTTTGAATTTGTTGATCTTCGTACCCTTATCTCATTATCTTTCTATACTTCATTTTCTTTTACTTTACACTTACTTCTATCCCTCTTTTGTTTGTTTTTGATAACATGACTTAACATAGGGTAGTCCTTATGTGTAGATATTGTGATTGCATCGACCTCATTTTTTTTTTGTTCGATGTAATTTTTTCCAAAAAAAATGATCATATCATTTTTTCCCGGGGGTCGGTGTAGTCTGTTAAGTCATATTTTAATTAAGGGGAGTTAAGTGTTTAAGACTCGTTACGGGTCGAATTTTTGGTACACACACTTTTTGAACACAGCTCTTTTGACTAGCTGTTAGTTCGCTTTTTAAAAATAGGATAAAGAAACTGTCGTAGGTTCTATGATTAGTTTCGGGGGGGGGGGGGGAGGCGGATGAATTCTGCTCACATCTCAAGCTGCGAGTTTGAACTTGAATGAGTTTGGTACTGAGCTGTTTTAAGCATGGGATTTTTCGTGGCAGTGTTTGGCTGGCAGAGCTTGAAAATGGACGCTTTACCATTTTTGCTAGTGTGTTCCAGCATATATTCTTTTTGTGAAAGGAATATATAATAATTGCAAAATGTACTTTATTGAAGATATTATGAGGCCACGGATTGTACAGGCCATTATTCCCTTTTTATATTCCTGTAATGGATTGTTTTTGCAGATAGATAGTGTGTTGAAGAGAATGTTGTTTTCTCCCAGGGAACTTGTTTTAAAAAGCCACGGATCTCGTTGGCTTGTTGATACATTGTATTCATATTGATTCAAAGTCATGGACTATTGAGAACGGGAATGATATTTTTGCTGTACTATTATGAGATGAAATATGTGCTGCTATGTCCTGCAGCCTATTCACCTATTTGCTGATTCATGTTTCCTGATGGATATTTGTACCTAATGCCCATGATTTGCTGTGGTGGTTTATGCAACCGTTGTTATGTATTTACTTGCATGTTGCTTCATGAGTATGCTGTGAATTGTCTTGCTATGATGTCTACGTGACCGTCTCGTCAATAAACTGTATAACGTTGCCAGGTCTTACAACATTTCCTGACTTCTACGTTGCTGTGGTGTGAGTGACTTATCATACACTTAAAGAACCTATACACATTCGCGTATGTTATATTTCCATAGTCACACACCTGTCGGCCATCCGTAAGCCCGACTTATGCTGATCGCCATTTATCAGCGAAAGTTATAAGAACATTTATCTTATTGAGGACCCCACCAGTATCTACAATCAAATAAACCTTTAACAGAAGTGGTCGCCACTGATTCGGGGTATAAACAGTCCAGAAGTTTACTGTGATGTCAATTCAACTGGATTTACAGTGTTGTCAGTACTGACTTTTATGCACAAGTTATTCAAGTCTAGAGTGGCAGTGTTCCAGTCCTTCTTCTCGTGCGCCAACTTAGGATTTCAGCACCCGATGTCAGGAATTTCATTCGAAAGCCGCTATCACTTTGGAGTCCCAGTACCGATCACCATTGGAGTTATTCAGACTGTGTGATACCTGATTTACATCATTGTTGTTGCTGCGGAGGCTGGGATTTTTTTTTCCTTTTGAAGATAAGTGGTTTGTTTGTTTGTAGACTGTACCACTGTTCGGTGTAACATTGAGCCTTCCTCAGAGCAGAATCTGTTTATTCTTTCACGTGTTCTATATTATATGTTTCATGTTTATGTGGGCGGTTGGAGCGGTGACTTATGAAGGGAATATCCCAGTTCACACAGGGCCTTCATGAGCGTTCTATAGGGTCGAGATTGTGAGTTTCAATTGAGCGGTAATTCCGGTTCAAGGCTAAAAACCTTGCCGAGGTTCAGACCGTTACTTGTCCCTCACGACAGTAATTGTTTAGGTGTGGCGAAACGTCTCAGTGTTGTTGTCATTATATTTTTTCTCTGTACCTTAGTTTTTGATTAATTTGTTTGTGAGTGTCTTCCTCTTCTTACTATCTTTGATTTATATACAACTTTTTCGTTTATACACTGTATTGTCGCTTGTATTGTCTTACTTTTCGCAGTGTCATTGCATTCTTTGCAATATTTTTTTCTTTGGTTTTGCTTTCAGATTTAGTTGATTCTGCGAACGTGGTCATTTGTGCTTTATATCTTGTCTTTGTCACTTTTGTTTGTACTATCTATTTTGTCATGCACCGTTTCATAACCATATTTTATATATATATATATATGACTGTGTTCTGATAATGCACCATTTCATTACCATGTTTTTCTTATGATACTGTGTTTTGATAAACGTTAAGCATATGACAATTGTAATGATGATACTATTTCTATTTAACTTATCATGACATTTCGGTATTGTACATGTTTTTGTTTTGGGAAGAAATGAGGACAAGAGAAAAACTATTTTTTCTGACATTGTGATGTATTTTTTTCTTTGCCCAGCGCTTGATTATGCGCTAGGGGTAACTGTGTATAGCGATATTAGTACATTTAAAAAATGTTTTTTCTGAGGTTGTGATGTATTTTGTCTTTGCCCAGCGCTTGATTGTACGCTAGGGGTAACTACGCATAGCGATATTGTTAATTAATGTCTATAATGAGTTCATCATTGGTACTTTATAAGTTTATTAACTTGGACATCATGCACATTATGTTATTTTTTAAAAAAATGGTAACTAGTTATGTGTCTTTTGGTATAAATATGTGTAACCGGGGCAGGTGTTCCTTAGGACTGGAACGGCACCATATTACCTTCATGTGGCAGTGCCGGTATATGCAGTATTCTCAGTTTACTTTACAGAGAGCAGATGTTTAACTGGCCTAATCACCAGAGATTTAGATTTCTCTCTTACGTTTGTTTTACCAGGTTCAATTTTCTTCTCTTAGGTGTTGATGTAGCGAATTCAATTGAAATGGACAGATTTCTTATCTAGATTTCAAAACTGTAGTAATTCACCTTCTCAACAGCGTTCGATTTCATGCAAAACTTTTAATATCTTTCAGCATGAAACTTAAAATTTCAACAAAGTCTGGAATTTAGAACATTTTTACAATAATAAGCATACAAAAGTTTTATCATCTCATCAGATGCTTTCATCGATGCAAAAATCCCTGTTTGCATCTTTGTCTCGTATGCCTACTCAATTGCCAAATATGGCGAACCTGTTCATGCCTGCGTGTTCCTTCCTTTAAGTTACAGTCTTATTTTAGGTTCGACTACATTTACCCATCTCCTCAGATTTGTCCTTGATTTCTTTATTGTCATAAGCATTCCTGGAGTTAAATGCTTTCCAACACAAGAATATTCTTACTCTACCTGATTTGAGGTGTAAGACATTGGTTTTTTTCAAATTGACTCCAAATCCTCGAGCCTAGTTCTGCTGCGACGAGGGTTGGGAGCTCTATTCAGAATACATGTTTAACTATCGTCACTAATTACGCCAGTGAGAAAATGTAAACACTCAATGTCCTGAATTTACACATTTTTATAATAAATGTTGTAGTTTGATTCCCTCAAACTAAGAAATATGTAGAGCTGTATCAGAATACGACCTCTTGAGTTGCGCTCTTTCATTCTACTGCCAAAATGGCGTCCTGTTCCACTTTTCCCGGGGGTAAATCTGAGCTATCCGATTGGTCAGGGGAAATCACCCAATTATTAGAAATGGCGTGTAGAAGCGACTCTACCCTAAATATGTGACACTATTTATTATTTTCTGTTTCTCATAAATATAAAATTATGGGGTGGTCTGTGCTTCCTCTGTCTTGTAAGAATATAGTCTGTTTCCAAAGGAACAAACTATGTACACGGCCACATATAGATCCCGGGGCTCCGCAAATGTATCCCGTAGGGAGAACATTTGAGTACTATCAATAACAAAAATCCATCCCCAAAAAAATTCTAAGTTCAAAAAATTTTTTCAGAAAAATTTAAACTTCAAAAATTTTTCTTAAGTCCAAAAATATTTCACAAAAAATTTAATCTAATTCCTATACTGGCGTCCTATTTCTATATGAGGTCGTCTTCTATGTAAAAAAAACTAGTAGGGGACATCAACTTCAAAAAGGGTAACTTATTCATCAAATCATAATATTTTTCACCAAATTTACAATTTGGCAACACTGCCAACAAAATCTGCAAAAACACTCTCATAAGGTCATCACTAAAAAAAATGTGACGAGTGGCAACACTGGGGAATGAACAATAAACTATACCTTATTTGCAGAACTTGGCTGGATTATCATAATCTATTACATTTCATTCAAAAATATAGTTGATTTCATTCTCTTGGATATGGTGGGGGTGTTATCTCTTTTCTGTACTGTTATTTGCTCCATATTAAAAGCCTGCAAGTACTTAAAAAATCTTTTTTTTTTCTGGCGTACTTATTTATTCTATTTCCCAAGTACTCTGCAATATTCCAAGAAATGTCCAAAATCTCTAATTCCTATGGTAATGGTAATCCACTTTCATAGAATAGCCAATGTTTTCATGGGTACTCATCATCATCTTCTTCTTTTTTTTTCAGTGAATGAGCCACTTGCTCATTATTACATGTAGAAAACATCTCTAAACATAATATGCATATTTATCAGACGATAATACAACCAGCATCATTTTTATAAGTAATCATTTTTTCACAATAAAAGCATTAAAACCTCATGGCTTATCCTTATTTATCTATCTGAATGTTTCCTTGTTATAGACATTTTTCTCAATGGTAAGTCTATAAATTCGTTCTAAGTCCGTCACTGTAGAAAATGTTCTATATTACATTTTTTTTTCTTCTTCAAAATATGTGATGTTTGTCTCCAATATCCGTGCGTCTGGTGGTGATCCTGTCCATTAGTCAGTTATTTCTAATCATTCCTTCTTTTCTGTCAATACAGTATTTTTTTTTTTTTGTGAACTCTTTCCTAGAAATATTATTTTATATATATATATTTATTCTTCAAAGATCTTCTTTGACTTCCCATACATCAATTTTCAAACATCAAATTATTCAGCAACCAACAGACGAATGTGTTACTATCATATTATGAAATATAAGGGAAAAGAAAAATATAGTTTCCAAATCATCATGAATTTTCTACATTGGGTTCCGTATTACTTTATTTTCTCTTTTAAGACAACTGCTTATACTCTTGACAATATGTATCCATGTTGTCACTCTCGAGGCATCCTTGTATACAATTTATATTTGTCTCCTTTTTTTTTTTTTCATAACACCAATGTATCATTTATGGTGTTCCAATATCATTGTATCTATTCTAGTCCTCCTGTTATCTTGAGAATTCATCCTTAGTAACTCCCTATGTACCTTATCTAGCAATACCTTTATGCAAAATACATCAAACAATTATTTATGGAACTATCAACTGAGATGTAAGAACTTTTGACAATATGAGATGAAAAAATTTTGGGGTCATCACTCAAAAAAAAAAATGTGACATAGAAAGGAAGAAAATAATCAATTGATCGTGAGGAATCTACAATATTCTCGTAAGACAAAGTTCCTGGCACTCTGACTACTGTTTATCCATATTATTTCTGGTTATCCTTGCATACAGTGTACCATTTCCATTTTCTTTATAAGTCCAATTCCTCGCTCATGGTGCTCCAATATTTAAAATGTGGATCCTTCCTATTCCTCTTATTCTGTACTGGAAATATATCCTTATTAATTGTCCATGTACTATATTTGCGAATATTTATCATCAATATATCAACTAATCATTTATAGAACTATTAACATAAATGTCTAGACTTTACCAAAACATGACTTTTTACATATGTGCAAAATTTCGACACCAACTCTGCCTTCGCTGGTCAAGGGTTAGTCAGAGTTATGTGGTGCCTGTAACATCCGCTGACTACAGCCAGATGGGTGACTTATGGTACTTATAATTCAAAAATCTCATCCGTCAGTTATCTTAAGTGTGGGGCGGGGGTCTATTTCATGGTGTCCTTGACCAAGTTTGCTGCATTTCCAATCTCCATGATATATCTGTGACATGTCTGTCCTTGGGGTAACATTTTTTTTTTTTTTTTATATCCAATATCCTCGGGGTGAGCAAATCTCAGTGTGTCCACTTTCATCAATCATTTATTTATTTTTCTCTTGTAATTCTGGGTATATTATGAGTATAGTAAATTGTCAATTTATTTCGACTATCTTACAACATTCTGTAATTCGTGATAAGGAATAGTCATTTGTTATACAACAATGTTCATATTACAAAGGCAATAAGCAAAAATCAAAAAAAAATATCTTCTCCAAAATGCGGATGCATCTCTATTTCCTTTACCTCTGGGCGTAGCAATTATTCAGTCATTATTTTTTTTCTCCATTATTTAATCTCCATTTTGTGTCCTTAGTACTTGTGGTTCCATGGGATTATCATAATTCATTTGTGTTTCTTGTCTACTGATAATCCTTCAATAATGACTTCAAATATGGTCCTCATATGTGCAACAATCATCTGCTCTGATTTGTTCCATGTCCATGGTATTCATCAAATATTCTATTATCTCCTTGTCTTATCTCGTAACCACGAAAGACTAAGATTATCCCTCCTCCAATGTTAATGTGGGGGATTTTGTGCATAAACATTTCAACAAAATCTCAGTTGTGACAACATAAAGTTTCACCTTAATATAAAATGTCATCTTCATCATACATAACCAGTTGCTTCTTCATCTCATGTGTCATTAGTGGTTATCATGCGGTAATGGGGTATTTCATTTGCTAGGTCAGCATGTGCAAATGCTATTTCTTTAACATGGGCAAAGGCATCATCAACAAATAGGTGTAATGTGTTCAATCTGGGGTTAGCATATACTAATGCTCTCAAGGGATTCTTCATTTGCAGAAATTCAGCATGCGCAAATGTCATTGGGGTATTTGTGATAGGCAGTATCAACAAAAATTGTTGGAGTATCAGAGATCATGCTGGTGAATGGAGCGTGGAATATGATCAGTTACAAAAGTGGAGATGAATGTTACAACAGAATAGTGTGACACATGTGTTATAGGTAAAGTTGTGTAGCATTCTAAATATTAAGAAAATGTATGTAACTAAATAAGGGTGTCTGTAAACTCGTAACACCGTGTGTTATCAATCGTTTTAACGTTTTTATTTCATAATTATATTATCTAAAGAAAATCCTCCGTGTGCTGGTCTTGATTTCTTTCTGTTCATCCGTATTCTAAGGCTGGAAAAAATAACTTTCTCAGTGAGGCTTTGACATCTTAGTCTGTAAGCAAGTCATTTGAACTGTCTAAAACTGAAAATAGAGTACATGGGGAGAGTTAGTACATTGTTAAAAAGTTTTATTCACATAGGCGTAGACCGTGTTCGGATTTGCGAAAATATAAAACACCTGGGCGTGTATTTCAGAACAGCTTCGCTAGTTCCTTCACCATCTCTAACCTTGCAATGTCCCGACTGCTTAGGCGAGCATCATACTGAGTAGCAGTGGTGACGGGTGTGATAGGCGACGACACTGCATTTGCTGATTGTTGGGACACTGAGGACATTGACGAATGCGGTGATGGCTTAACCTCATTTGATTGCGGTGATGGTTTTACTGTGGTGAGGGTTTGTATGGCTGGAAACATCTGTTGGTTTTGAGGCAGGTATATGTTTCGCCTTGATTTTTCTTCTGACCTGGTTGTGCTGAACGTTAGCACTGGTTACAATGGGCACAGTAATTTGCACACTGTTGTTTTTGACTAGTTGAGATGAGGCTAACACTTCTCGGCTTGGTTTTGGAACATGATTGCGTTTCTTCAGAATCTTTCGTCTGATATAGTTGTGCTGTATACGCGGAATTTTGTTGCTAGGGATTGAGTCATCAGATTCTGTTTTATAGGCGCGTTTGACGCTGGAGCTGACTGGTACAAAATAATGTACTATCCGCATCACTGGTTTCAATGGAACTAGCTGTATCAATGTCTGTTTCTTGTTGGTATAATTCTACTATTTTTCTGTCATTATGTTCGTTGGGGTCTGACAAAGCTGTGCTGGGGTTGACACTGTCTTCTTGTTCTGTTTCGTCTCCATAAAGATCGCTGGTATATGGTTCAACAATCTGCTTGGGTATAGTTTCTTCAGGATCTGATTGTTTTGAACGAGCAATCTTGTTCTTGTGGTATAGCAGTGTTTGGTTTTCACTAGTGTTAAAACTAGAACTGCCTGAACTGGGGTGTGATAGGTATCAGCTGACGATTTATCACTGTGGGAGTAAGTTTGAGTGTGGATATAAGGTGTTTTCGTGTTGTCATCGTGTGACGTCTGTGGCATGATTTCTTCATTTCTAATGCGCAGGTCTCTGTCTTGTAGTCTATTACGTAATTCAAGTGGTGGGATATCTTCTTCGCTTTCGGACGAGTCTCGTTGTTGTCTTGCTCGATGTATTTCATCTGTGGGTGGTCTGGGTATGTGGTCGTCTTGGTAAAATTCAGAGTCTGTCGTCTCTGACTCTGATATGTCAGACGAATCTGTGCTGGATGGATTATAATTTAGGGTGGCTTTTCTGACTGGTCTTGTATTTGTCGTCAGAGGCGGAATGGGCCGGTGATTATCGATTTTTATTTGTTTTACGTGAGCTTTTGTTTGGTGTTGTTTCTCTTCATTCCAAATAATGAAGTTTACAGGCGTAGTTTGTTTCATGATTTTGTAGCCATCTAACCATCGGTCATCGAATTTTGAACTGCGTACATGTTTCTTGTAGTATACTCTGTCTCCTATTTTGTACGTTGGTAGCTTGGCTGATTTATCATGTTGTTTCTGTTTCTTGTGAAATGCCTTCTGCGTATTTCGTTGTGCAATCTGGTGAGCTTTATACTTTTCTTGAAGGATTATTTCGATGGGGTCTTCTCCCATGTATTTTCTTTGTGGGCGAAGTAGGTTGTCTAACGGAAAGTTTGGTTCTCTTCCGTATAGCATGAGAAAGGGTGACATTCCTGTGGTATCGTTCACGTTTACTCGGATGGCTTCAAGAGCTTGGTTAATGTATAGGTCCCAGTATTGGTGGTTCCCCTTGATATATTTGCTAATAATATCATGTAGGGTGGCGTGCATGCGTTCATTTCTGCCATTTGCATTTGGGCAATAATAAGTGGTTGTAGTATGCTCAATATTCAGCTGGTGTAAGGTGGCTTTAAATGGGTTACCTACAAACTGTTTACCGTTGTCTGAAATGATTCGTTTTGGACAGCCATGCCTGGGAATGAATTCTTGTAAAAAAATTTGCGTGATGGACTGCGATGTGGCATCACTGAGTGGGTAACTTTCTGGCCAAACAGAGTATTGGTCAACTATGTGCAGGAGGTATTTGTTGCCTGATTGGGTGAGTGGGTAAGGACCTGATAAATCAATGCTCACTGTTTGCATGGGGTAATGGGAAGGTTGCATTTCTTGAAGGGGAATTAAATGTGGCTTCATGTTTCTCAATTTACATGTTCTACAGGTGGCTACATATTCTGTAATGTCCTTGTAGAAAGTTTGCCAATAATACCTTTTCTTTATGACATCAATTGTTTTGTCTCTTCCCATGTGCCCGTTGTTATCATGAAACTGTAGCAATACTTCTGGGACTAGATGTGCTGGAATGACTTTTCTTAGTGTCCCTTCTTGTTTCTGATCAATATAGTATAGAGTTCCATCCGTTGGGTGTACTGTAAAATCTTTACTTTTTGTTGGGTTTTCTTTCACGTATGTGAGCAGCTTGACAATTTCTGCATCTTTCGCTTGTTCTACTCTCATGTCAAACATCTCTTGGCTTTCTTCTTCTACTTGAGTGGCAGAATCTGAGGTACTTCTTCGACTTGATGAAGTAATTTCATTAATTTCTTTAGCATTATCGTCAATCTCTGAGGATGTGCCATCATTTTTGACTCTATTTGTTTTCACTTCAGTTTCATCATCATATTTAATCCTGGATAAGAGGTCTGCACAGGTGTTCATTTCGCCTGGGATATGTTCGATAGTGGTGTCGTAGGACTGTAAATTCATTGCCCATGTCTGTAACTTCTTTGGCTGTTCTTGTGTTTTGGTGAGCCAGTTAACCAAAGGATGATGATCAGTTCTTATAATGAGTTTAGTTCCTCTGACGTAAAAGTCAAACTTTTGTACTGCATAGTGAATAGCATATGCTTCTTTCTCAGTGGTGGTCCACCGTTTTTGTGACTTTGACAATGCGTGGGATAGGAATGCAATGGGTTTCTCATTTGGAATGTTTGGTAGGATGGGTGTTTCATCTTCTAGTACAGGTTGGACCAAACAAGCACCAATTGCGTTATCTGAGGCATCGGCGTATAGTATCATGGGCTGAGAAATATCTGGATGTCCAAGCAGTGGGATGGTGGTTAGGGCATTTTTTAGATACTCAAAGGATCTCTGGCAGTCTTCTGTCCATTTGAAACGTGCATACTTGCGGGTAAGGGCTATCAAAGGCTCTGCTGCTCTGGAGAAATTGATGATGTGGCGCCTATAGTACCCTATTGTACCAATAAACGAGCGTGTTTGTCTCACCGTCTTGGGGCTAGGCATTTCTCTTATGGCTTTGACTTTATCTTCATCAGGTCTGACGCCATGTCTATTGATGACAAAGCCTAAATATTTTGTTTCTGTCTTTAGAAACTCACACTTCGACAGTTTTAACTTTATTTGGTGATGCCTGAGTCTATCAAACAC
The DNA here is from genome assembly GCA_024509875.1 of Oreohelix idahoensis. Classification (NCBI taxonomy): domain Eukaryota; kingdom Metazoa; phylum Mollusca; class Gastropoda; order Stylommatophora; family Oreohelicidae; genus Oreohelix; species Oreohelix idahoensis. The sequence continues at coordinate 37,823 of JAMPIV010013017.1, read as the reverse complement.
TGTTTCAACCTTGCGGAGGTGGTCTTCCATCGTGCCTGCGGTATGTATCAGGATATCGTCTATGTATGCCAGGGCAAATGGATGTAGACCCTTTAACACTTCATCCATGAGTGACATATATGTTACTGGAGATCCTTTTAGACCAAATGGCATAACATTCCAAAAAAAGCTTCCCATATGTGAACAGAATGTGGATTTCTGTTTTGCCTCAGGTGTCATGGGGATGCACCAAAAGCCTGACCTTGCATCAAGTGTGGTAAAGTATGTAGACTTTCCTAACGTCGCAAGTAGATCGTCTATCCTGGGGAGGGGGTAGGAAATGACTTTTGTGATTTTGTTAAGGGCACGGTAGTCGCAACAAAAGCGACTGGAGCCATCTTTCTTTGTTACGATCACTATGGGTGAGGACCATTGGGAACGGGATCTTTCGATGATTCCTGCCTGTAGCATTTCATTTATAGACCTTTCCACGAGTTCTCTGTTTTTCAAGGGCGTATGATAGGGTTTCATATGTATTGGCTCCTCTGTGGTTGTTTGAATGTCCATTTTGACAGTGTTAGTTCTGCCTAATTCCATGTCATTGAGTGCGAATACATCCTGGTGCTTTTCTACAAACGTTTTCAAACGTTGCTTATTATCTTCTGTGGCATTCAGGGTTGCAAGTAACTGAGCTATTCTCTCTCTGTATTTATGATCTGCTATGATATCTCTGGTCTGTCTTGATGCCTCCGTTTCATTCCCATAATTTTGGGATATTTTTCTTGCATCTTGTGAAAATCTCTGCTCCTGGTATGTGGCTTTCTTTTGCGTAGTTCTTAGCCGTTCATTGGGCTGTGCTTGGTACTGTCTCCTCTGCCATGTACTGTGTGCATTTCCATTTGTCACTGCATTTACTGTATATTTATTTCTTATTATATTTCTGGGGTAGTCGTTGTTGTGCCATTTTTTCTGATTATTTCTGTCGTAACTGCGCTTATCCGCGTACGTTACTGTATTTCTTCTGTTTGTGCTATAGGGCTGTCTTCTTTCCCTGGGCGAAAATTTTTCATTCTTTCTGTTTCCAACTTTGCTGCTATAGTATCCTCCTGTGGTATAGTCATATAAGAATTCTTCCTTTTCTTCGGAAATTTCAATTGGTTTTGGGACTTTATCATATCCACCTGTTTTTGAGTTATATTGATACTCCATGGGGCATGTATCACTGTCTTGTCGCTTTGGATATCCTCCTGGCAAGACAATTTCTGTTTCTCTGTTACTCTGTGATATACAGCACTTCATCTTTTCTCTTGGTGTGCTGGGGCGCAAGAATGAGTAATTATAGTCATTTTCATACTGTGGCCTTTCTCTTCTTATGTATGGACTGGTTCGTTTCTGCCATCTGGGTAGGGTATGCTGTGGTGTAACATAGCTGTGACTGATGTTGCTGCCTTTTTCTGCATAAGCCTTATAACTGTTTACTTTCCATGTACTATGGTTATTTGTACTGCGATTTCGTGCATTATGTCCAGTGGGAGTGGTTGAGACAATTTGTGGATGGTCTCTATTGGTTTTGGTTTGTCTTATTGTTGACGTATCCACTTGCGCTACAACTGTGCCTCTTTTTATAGTGGTAGTTTTTCCTGACATATTCAATATCATGATGGGGAAATCTCTGGACTTCGAGACTTCAGCGATTCCCTCTGTAATTTGCAACAATGGGTCATCAATAATGCTTTCTTCTGCTAGGGCTGTACTTGAATTGATTGCCCTGGTGTTATGTACTCAGAATTTTTTACTCTGCCTTTTGCTATGACCAGGGAGTTTGGAGCCACCGTTATGGGAGCTGTCAGCCTTACCAAAGACGCTATGTGGATATCGTCCTGGAGATCTATGTACGTATTGTTGACTTTGATTTTGTGGAGGTCATAGTATATTCGAACTTTGTGTTTGTTAAAGAAATCTCTCCCTAGGATAAAATTTCTAGACATGTCCTTTGTAATGACAAATGGCTGTTCAAAGTTTGTTTCGCCTAAGGAAAATTTTAGCCATGCTGTCCCAACTGAATTTAGTCTTTGTCCCGTGACTGAAGCTAGGTGTGTTTTGGACGGTTGAAATCGTACTAAGTGTTGGATCCTCTTGAACAGCTGGAACCTAATAAGGCTGATGGATGCTCCTGTATCTACCAGTGCCCTATATTGTTGGCCCTGTATAGACATGATGCAGGAACTGGGGTCCGGATGTATTTTAGTTCCATCATGCAACATTTCTTCATATTGTATTTTACTGGATGGGCCCACTTGACAGTTTCTGTTCTGTGTTGTTTCTTTTGTTTTGGACCGGTTTCTGTGATTGTTGCCCTCACTAACGGTCCTGTTTAGTGAGTGGCGCGGCCGTTTCCCTGACGCATGAGGGGTTGAGGTGCGCCTCTGGTATATACGTGGGGGTGGTGCGGGTTGTTGTGGTTGGTAACCTCCTCTTCTGAATGGTGCATGATTGTAATTTGCTCTACAGGACTTGTAACCATGTCCGAGCCTACCGCATGTAAAGCATCCGTTTGTATTGACATTATTGACGTCGTTTTGCCTCTGTGTGGGGGGTTTATAATTGCGGGGTCTATCATCACGTTGTCGTGGGCGAGTCCATTGCCTCCTGGTATGGTCAACTTCCATAGGCTCATGCTCATCATAGTCCCTATATTCTGGTCGGGGTTCCCTACCTGCTCTTTGTTGGAACCTTCGGTGAAGATTTTCCTCCTGTATTGCTGCTTGGATTGTTTCAGCAATAGTCTTGGTGTCTTTTCTAATAAGATGCCTTCTGATATTTTCCGCTCTAAGGCCATCGGCAAATATCCCCACTAACTGTATTTCTACATCAGGTGTGGTAGGGATTTCTCCGCAAAATGCCTCTTCTGCCATATTGAGGAATCGATCTCCAAAAAGTTGTACCGATTCATCTCTTTCCTGTTTCATGCTTCTAAGGACTGACCAAGCATGCATTTTGTCTATGATTTCCCATATCTCTGGGTGAGCTCTTTTTTTAGGGACTCGTAGGTTTCTGTGGGGTACTGCTGGGACCTCCTTCTTAAAAAAAATCAGTCACGTACGAATCAGAACCTAACAGAGCGATTTTCTTTTTCTCTTCATCCGTTGTTGCCTCTGCTAGTGCCGCAAATTTTTCCATGTCGGACAACCATCTTCTGAATTTTTTTCTTGTTTCCATCGAACGGCTGAACAATGGATCTAACCTGTGTGAATTTCGCGTAGTTGTAATTTTTCTGTAGGGTTTCAGTAATTTGCCGTAGCGCTATTATTGTTGGTCCTTCCATATTTTGTCTGTCCTGGGGCTGCAGTGGTTGTGTATTTACGGGTTGGTTCTGTGGTTGTTGTTGTTGTTGTTCCACACCCAGCTGTTGAAAATTTTGTAGTAAATCGTCCATGGTCTATGATCGCTAGTTATTCGCTTTATCAAAGAGAAGTGGTCACGGCACCATATAACCAACATGTAACCGGGGCAGGTGTTCCTTAGGACTGGAACGGCACCATATTACCTTCATGTGGCAGTGCCGGTATATGCAGTATTCTCAGTTTACTTTACAGAGAGCAGATGTTTAACTGGCCTAATCACCAGAGATTTAGATTTCTCTCTTACGTTTGTTTTACCAGGTTCGATTTTCTTCTCTTAGGTGTTGATGTAGCGAATTCAATTGAAATGGACAGATTTCTTATCTAGATTTCAAAACTGTAGTAATTCACCTTCTCAACAGCGTTCGATTTCATGCAAAACTTTTAATATCTTTCAGCATGAAACTTAAAATTTCAACAAAGTCTGGAATTTAGAACATTTTTACAATAATAAGCATAATAAAGTTTTATCATCTCATCAGATGCTTTCATCGATGCAAAAAATCCCTTTTTGCATCTTTGTCTCGTAGGCCTACTCAATTGTCAAATATGGCGAACCTTCTCATTCCTCCGTGTTCCTTCCTTTAAGTTACAGTCTTATTTTAGGTTCGACTACATTTACCCATCTCCTCAGATTTGTCCTTGATTTCTTTATTGTCATAAGCATTCCTGGAGTTAAATGCTTTCCAACACAAGAATAGTCTACTCTACCTGATTTGAGGTGTAAGACATTGTTTTTTCAAATTGACTCAAATCCTCGAGCCTAGTTCTGCTGCGACTAGGGTTGGGAGCTCTATTCAGAATACATGTTTAACTATCGTCACTACTTACGCCAGTGAGAAATATGTAACACTCAATGTCCTGAATTACACATTTTATAATAAATGTTGTAGTTTGATTCCTCAAAACTAAGAAATATGTAGAGCTGTATCAGAATACGACCTCTTGAGTTGCGCTCTTTCATTCTACTGCCAAAATGGCGTCCTGTTCCACTTTTCCCGGGGTAAATCTGAGCTATCCGATTGGTCAGGGGAAATCACCCAATTATTAGAAATGGCGTGTAGAAGCGACTCTACCCTAAATATGTGACACTATTTATTATTTTCTGTTTCTCATAAAATATAAAATTATAGGGTGGTCTGTGCTTCCTCTGTCTCGTAAGAATATAGTCTGTTTCCAAAGGAACAACTATGTACACGGCCACATATGCATTGTGTAACTTATTGTTTACCATGATATATCATTGTCTGCTCATTCTTCTTATACTTCATCTGGTCTTTTCACTTTTCACTTATGAGGGCATAGCTAGTCTATACTTGATATACTTCATATTTCTTTGAATTTGTTGATCTTCGTACCCTTATCTCATTATCTTTCTATACTTCATTTTCTTTTACTTTACACTTACTTCTATCCCTCTTTTGTTTGTTTTTGATAACATGACTTAACATAGGGTAGTCCTTATGTGTAGATATTGTGATTGCATCGACCTCAATTTTTTTTTGTTCGATGTAATTTTTTCCCAAAAAAATGATCATATCATTTTTTCCCGGGGGTCGGTGTAGTCTGTTAAGTCATATTTTAATTAAGGGGAGTTAAGTGTTTAAGACTCGTTACGGGTCGGATTTTTGGTACACACACTTTTTGAACACAGCTCTTTTGACTAGCTGTTAGTTCGCTTTTTAAAAATAGGATAAAGAAACTGTCGTAGGTTCTATGATTAGTTTCGGGGGGGGGGGGGGGGGGGAGGGGGGGGGGGGGGGGGGGGGAAGGCGGATGAATTCTGCTCACATCTCAAGCTGCGAGTTTGAACTTGAATGAGTTTGGTACTGAGCTGTTTTAAGCATGGGATTTTTCGTGGCAGTGTTTGGCTGGCAGAGCTTGAAAATGGACGCTTTACCATTTTTGCTAGTGTGTTCCAGCATATATTCTTTTTGTGAAAGGAATATATAATAATTGCAAAATGTACTTTATTGAAGATATTATGAGGCCACGGATTGTACAGGCCATTATTCCCTTTTTATATTCCTGTAATGGATTGTTTTTGCAGATAGATAGTGTGTTGAAGAGAATGTTGTTTTCTCCCAGGGAACTTGTTATAAAAAGCCACGGATCTCGTTGGCTTGTTGATACATTGTATTCATATTGATTCAAAGTCATGGACTATTGAGAACGGGAATGATATTTTTGCTGTACTATTATGAGATGAAATATGTGCTGCTATGTCCTGCAGCCTATTCACCTATTTGCTGATTCATGTTTCCTGATGGATATTTGTACCTAATGCCCATGATTTGCTGTGGTGGTTTATGCAACCTTTGTGATGGATTTACTTGCATGTTGCTTCATGAGTATGCTGTGAATTGTCTTGCTATGATGTCTACGTGACCGTCTCGTCAATAAACTGTATAACGTTGCCAGGTCTTACAACATTTCCTGACTTCTACGTTGCTGTGGTGTGAGTGACTTATCATACACACACTTAAAGAACCTATACACATTCGCGTATGTTATATTTCCATAGTCACACACCTGTCGGCCATCCGTAAGCCCGACTTATGCTGATCGCCATTTATCAGCGAAAGTTATAAGAACATTTATCTTATTGAGGACCCCACCAGTATCTACAATCAAATAAACCTTTAACACTGTTCTTTTAAGAACTAGAATGGTTCTTTTGTGTAGTTGCTCGAGTTTCATGAGCTTTTGAGCATTATTTCCATTCATTAAATAATCCTCTCAAGTTCTAAAGATAATAATTTATGTTCGTGAAGTCTATTTTCATTTTCTGTAGCTTCCATTTGCATTTTCTGTGTTTCAGCGTCCATCCGCTGTTTATGTTTGTCAGATTCCATCTGAAGTTTCTGTTTTTCAGATTCCATCTGAAGTTTTCTGTCTTCTGCGTCCATCTGACGTTTTCTTTCCTCCATCTGAAATTTCTGTAATTCATGTTCTTGGGCTTTCGCTTACTCAGAGGTAGCGAATCGCTTTAACTTATCAGAGTCCATTCCAAGCGCCTTACCTTGTTTGATAAAATAGTCCAATGTAGACATCTTGTCCAAGTTTATGAGTTGTGTTTAATAAATTAAAAGTATCACCTAATTAATATGTGACAGGTTCTTGTCCACCGAACCTATGTATAAATTCCTCTTAATTTCAGGAATGTTAATATTTCAAAATAAGTAATTACCAATCAATAAATCATGCATTAGAAAAAAAAATTAATAGAGCATATAAGACAGGTAATATATGATGAAGATACTGAGAACAACTGATAAGAAGACGAGATACCAAATGAAAACGTCCGCAGAATCAAAGAAGGAATAAAGTAAAAATAAAATAAAAGTTTTGCAAAAAAATGCAATGTCACTGTTTAAAAAATACGAGACAAGCAAAAGTACAGTGTATAAATAGAAAATCTGTATATAAATCAAGGATAGTAAAACGGAGAATGACAGATACGAACAAAGTCAATCAATAAACTAAGGCACAGAGAGAGAAAAAATATCACAATAACAACGATAAAAACAGCACGTCACGTCTAAACACTAAGGTGTCACAGACAACCAAGCACAGTGGACCGAAATCCTTCGGCAAAATAAAAGCCGGAATTTCCAGTGCGGGAAATCTGCAAATGTCCCTAAAGAACGCCTATCGTGGGCTCTGGTGTGAAGCTGGGATAAATCCCACGTAAGTATCCGCCCAACCTTCGCGGATGGAAGATTAAATGTGGACATAATAAAAGAAAGGCTCGACCAAAACATGCAGCAGTGACAAGGTGCACAAAACAATTAGCCACTTATCTGAGAAAGAAAGATCCAGTTGTTAGCGAACGCAATGTCGATAGGTATCCGGCGCTGCATGGTGAGCAAAAGACTATCCGTACTACGATCCATCGTTGACCCTCACAATATGGCGTGATAAGACGTACACGTTGACCACGCAGAGGTCAGACAGGTCGACAGTTAAACAGCAAACCTCCACACAATGGTGTCGTGGATGGTAAATTCTTGACGCAATAGTCGACGAATCTTGAAACAAACGTTGTAGGGATTTGTAGTAGCATCTTTACTCGAAAAAATTATCCCATATACTGACCGCCAAGACTGCTCCCGGTGGTTTTTCTGTTCTGCTTTAACAATGATGTTGTCAGGGCTGTCGGGCTTACCACATGTGGCCGACGTATTTCTTGATAACGCGAATATGATGTGGGCCGTTACTTTGGCTTATGGTGATGACAATGGAGCTCGGTAACATTGTTTAATGGGTCAAGACAGTATGACAAAAACTGGCGATAAATTGAAGCTAGACTCATAGTGAACAGTTGGCGACAAAACAAGATATATTGTAGATATACTTTGACATCAGTAATGTAGACGATCATCATCATTATAATCATGGCCAAAAAAATACAGTCAATAACACTCAACATAGACGTTGACTGACTGCACTAACCGCTACCACATGAAGGGTAACGGATTGGTAGTATACATGGTTCTGACGAAGTGACCATGTTAATATTCTTTACGTAGTTATCTATATTCCTTTACGCTTCAATAAGCTCCTAGCGTTAGTGGGACACACTAGTAACTTGACATATCTGGTCAAGTTGAAGCTCTGCCATAACGTTTACAGAAGACTAAGTATCGGAGGTGAGATTCTTAAAACGAGCCGTTTCTGGCTAAATATTTGAAATAAAACGATTCTTGGTATTGCTCATCAAGAATATCGTCTTCATCTTTCAAATGATTATAATTTCTTTATTACTGTGTCTTTCCTAGACTAAAGAAAAGCACATGAAAAATTCACGTCTATACAAGACGGAGGATTTCTGGATCTGCCTCAAGTACGTTGCCCGTATAGCAACAAATCACCGCGACATACCGCGCAATACCCGTTTAATAATGGTGCACGATCGTACGCAAATAATATAACATACAGTTATCCTAGATGCGCTCAAATGTGCGTCTACAAAATACTAGACGTGCATGTGAGTATCTCAAACATTTAACTCCTCCTCTATGAATATAAAATAACTTAACACTATCTGTATATATATATATATATATATATATATATATATATATATATATATATATATTATATATATATATATATATATATATATAATATATATATATATTGTCAGTCACTAGTAATAGTATGGATTTGCCACCATCAGCATATGTATATTAATAATACCCATAGCAACATCAAGACTCATTATCTAGAAGTACGACCACAACTAGAACTAGCTGACATTAAATAATACTAACACCATCAACAGGTAAGTCCCTTCTTTAATGAACACTACACACATAGAAGCCGCACACGGCTAGCAATACACATGGAATGCAATACATAATACAATGAAGAAATGCCCAAATCAACTTGTCCAAATTAACAGCGCCACATAATAGCAAAAATGGTCACCGACATAATCTAACCAGCGACTACGCACTGACTATCGCTCACAGGCAAGATATAATACAGAAACAAGGCAATACATAATTGCAAGAATCTTATCATAAATACGAGGGTCGTTCAAGTCAAACCGGGACTTTTTGTTCTGGAAGTACAGGAAGGAATGCTAGCGTGGTGGTGCTACTGACAGTAGTAAGTAACAGGTGTGACCTACTCGTATTACCGTTACCGTTATTACCGTTAGGTGGTGTACGCGTCATGGGTCAGTCCCTGATAGATAATGAAAATGGCGGACAACAGAGTTAGTGCACTTTGGGTTCCAAGACAGCTTTCCGCTTTTGACCGGCAGAGAAGAGTTCAAGTCTGCACTGAGTTGAAGGATCGTTTTGGCAGGGAAGGCCAGAATTTTCTGAATCGCTTCGTTACGTGTGATGAAACCTGAGTGCATCATTTCACTCCGGAATCAAAACGAGCATCCATGCAGTGGAAGCATATGGACTCACCACCACGCAAAAAATTTCGGAAAATTGTGTCTGCTGGGAAAGTGATGGCGAGTGTTTTCTGGGACAAATGTGGCATTATTCACGTGGATTTTCTACCCCGTGGTGCCACTATCAACAGTGAAGAGTACTGTCGCATTCTAAGTGATGTACATAACCACCTGCGGAAAAAACGGCCTGGTTTGATAAGAAAAGGCGTCCTGTTTCTACAGGATAACGCAGGACCACATACCGCTCACCGCACCACGTGCAAATTACAGCAACTCGGGTGGGAGGTATTGCCACATCCCCCTTACAGCACAAACCTCGCTACGAGCGACTTCTACCTGTTTGGACCCCTGAAAGAGTTCCTGGGAGGTCAGCATTTTAGCACTGATGACGAAGTGAAGCAATGTCCTACAATGGTTCAGAAGTACTGACATATCTTTCTACGCTAAAGCTTTTCAAGCATTAATTAAAGGCTGGGATAAGTGTATAAATGTTGCAGGGGATTATATCGAAAAATAAATGGCAATTTCACTCCTACAAATTTGTTCTTTTAGTTTGTACAAACAAAAGTCCCGGTTTGACTTGAACGACCCTCGTAATATCCAGGAGAAAGTCACTAGATCTCACAACCACAATCTAGCAACATATCAAATACTCCTGATCACATGAAAACTCGGCAAGAAGTAGGGACCCCACTGGCATTCATCTAATCCCAGCAAAACTGCTGACAAAGGGAACGCGTCCTTACAGTAAGGCGGACATCTCGTAGAATGCTTTGCGCCAAAAGTCTTATCCCTACTTCCGCTTTTTGGCCCAACTCGCTAAACCGGTTTTTTCTCTATTCTACCAGCGTCGCCACTCAACAGCGTAACCAACTAAATATTGTAGCGAATGTCTATCCTGTGACATATATATATATATATATATATATATATATATATATATATATATATATATATATATATATAATATATATATATATATATATATATATATGAATCCCTTGTTGGAGTTGTATGACGTGATTTTTTCCCGTGCGCCGAAGTAGTGGTCCAACAATAGCCAAACTTAGAGTATAACGATGAGGGTCGACAAAGGTATCAACCTTAGCTCAAGATTACTCTTGGTAGAGACATAAATAGAAGAATAATGCTTCTACTTAAGGGAGCCTCACAGGAATTTAAAGAAAGCAAGCATAAGAATTGAGTTCATCCAAGCTATCATGAACTTATTTTTCTCCTGCCCCATCTATGAGGTAATATATTTTCGCTTGTATTTCCGAGACCCCAGCTGAAGGTTATTCAGCAATTATAAATGTTGCAGCTCTCTGTGGTTATGTATTTAAAATAGTATGATTCATACGGGTGCAGATGCACAATTACTCAAGAGTGATCAATCCAACTATACCTTAAAAGTTACAGATAAACGGTTTAATAATCACTTATAGGTTAACAATGTAAAATAAATAAAGTTGCTTATAAAATGAAGCAAAGATATTTATCATCAACGGATGATTTTAACAGGCAGATAAAAGTTAACATTGCTAAGACACATTCAGCATTGTTGTTGACTTCTGAAATATCTTGTGAAAACTCCCTCAAGGTAGAAGCATCATCATCCTTCTATCTGTATCTCTGACAAGAGTAATCTTGTGCGAAGGTAGATACCTTTGAAGACCCACATTAGATACTCTAGGTTTTGGCCATTGTTTGACCACTCCTGCTGAGCTAAGGGGAGGCAACCCGTGACAGTAATAAACATATATGAGAAGGAGCGATAACAAGATTGAGGCAATATCCACATCCTGACATTTGTTTTCTTTAGACATATTGTTAGTCCAAAGTCCTTGCATGCCGAGAGAAGCGATTCAACAAGTTCTGGAGCTCTTGTAGACTTTAAGTGACGATTGCGGCGTCATCGGCGAACAACAAATCTCTTATAGTAACCCGTCTGATTTTAGTTTTTACCTTCAGCCTTGTGAGGTTAAACAGTCGGCCATCTGACCGAGTGTCACATTATTTCTCCCCTTGCTCTGCAACGATGGTACAACAGTGGCCAAAATTCAGAGTATCTACTGAGGGTCTTCAAAGATTATAAGCAAAATTCGGCCCACGCATCCACGTTGCTACTGTACGACAAGACTCCAGTCACAAATGTATTTTATATCTCAAGTGCCAAACCAACAGCAACCATCTTGCGAACTTTGGTAGGGGCTATCCCCACTACCCTCTCATGGAAAATTCCTGCCTAACACATAAGATGTGATATTTTTAACTAGTCACTCCCTTATAAGGTAGTTTCTCTTCCGTTGATATTGATCATGCTTAACACCCCCCCCCCCCAACCTCCCCCCCACTTCATAGATATATCACTGACAATATGTTTCAAGATTGTCAACTTATCGTCAAAATTGTCTAGAATAAATCTGCCCGGAAACGATTGTATCATTTCGTACGTGTCTTTAATCTGCCACCAAATTGATGTTTACCGACACGTCCCTGTGCAAGTAAACAACTTTCATGCAACAAACCTGGGTTTCTTGTTCCATCTCAGACAGAAATTATTATCAATGATAAGACAACTGGCTGTGGCCATCTCCGATTTGCTTATGTATTAATCCTGGCGATCCCATTCACTGTCTGGTCGGAAATGTGTTACGCACTCGTAAACAACCTTTCACTCTACAGACCCAGGAGTCAATATGGGTTCCGACGAAATTCAGTAATTAAAATAATCAGTAAAGATGGTTGATGACGTCCAGACATGACAGGAATTAAAGGAAGAAAGTGGAAACAATGAATCGAAAATTGCAACTACTGTCAGAGGTAGGAAAAGAAAGGGAATGGCATAGAACGAAATATAGGATGGCACAGGAAAATGTAACGATTGAGGTAAGTTCGTCACATCTAGTATGAAGGCATATTTTTTCAGTTGCATCTCTGAATGCATGTTTAAAGAGCAAGCAAAGAAGATCCCGAAGACGGTCAGAGCCAGGACGCAGTCTTGTTTAACGCTACTTCGTAAGTCAATGGCAGTGATGTACTTCAAGCAAATTGGACTGCTCCCTTCATGTCTTCATGTAATGACTTTATCATAAATTACGCAACGCAAGGAAAAAAGGGGGTGGGTAGGGTAGGGGGAGATGTTACGATTTGGTGCGGGGGGTTCTGAAATGTTGTGGGTTTATTTACGCACATGTTACGAAAGGAGGAAGGAGGGGGGGGGGGGGGGGGGGGGGGGACTGAAAGGTCAAAAATTGCGACACGTAATTTGTGAACGGCCCTCAATACTCATTTGCACCAAGTCAAGCAAGTAATTTTGGTTATGACTTAAGATAAAAACAAGTCAAGGAAAAAAAAGTACAAAGTTTAGGTTCCACGTTCATTGTTGCTATCACTACACGAAAAACAATGGATTGCCTCCCCTGCTTTGTAGTAGTGGTCCAACAGTGGCCAAAACTCAAGAGCATCTAATATGGGCCTTCAAAGGTGTCTACCTTCGCACAAGATTACTCTTGGCAGAGTGGTAGATAGAAGGGTAATGACGCTTCTATCTCAAGGGTATATTCATAAGATATTTCTGAAGTCAAGAACAGTGCTGCAATGGCAATGCAACTGTTAACTTTATATCGGTCCGCCGCCTTTTATGAAGAATTGAGCAATTATTAAGTTCAGCTCGTCAAGCCCCCACCCTGATTTACTCAGTGGAATTCTTATAATTAAGATTTAGCTCTGTTTAGAGTGTGTTGAGTAAATTGACTGAGACAAACATGCAGTAAATTTAAAATGCTTAAATCGAAGTTACATTTGTATAGTTACAAATAACAGATTTAATAATCATTTAGGTTTAACAAGGTTTTAGACAATTTGAATAATGAATTAACAGAAAGTTGTCATCACTGTTGTGATGAAAGTTTATAAAGGAGTTCACGTGGCAGCTTATAGGTTTTACTTATCTGCAAATAATGGTAGGTTCTGCTCCTGCTGATGGTTTAGTTCTGTGCAGAGAGGTCACTGGAGTTCTCGGATCTCTGGTCAAGATTATAGGCGCAGCACGCCCCAAGCAAGATCAAGGAGTAACTGCCACGCTGGTCACGCGTTTCTAAGATCCTCTGATGATGGTTACTACTAGTTCTACGTCAGTCCACTTATACTCTCACTTTGTTCCAGAGATTAGTACCCTCACTGGTACCACCAACAACTATGGTAAAAGAATAGAAACAAAATGCTCTCCTGAATATTGCAATTCCAACCCATAGTTATGGGTCCCCTTCTCTCTATTCCACCATCCCATTTACCTCAGAATTTACCCTCCATGAGAATTAAACAATCAATCGAAAGAAAACACCCTTTACATTTAAATTGAATAGCTTTATCTTTATTTTACATTTAAATGAAAAGGTTAATAGTACAGATAGAATGTTTACATTTACATCTCCACTGATTGAAAAGGGTTCACAATATAAATTGAATATGTTTTCATTTATATCTACACTTGTTGAAAAGTTTGAAACTTCATTAATTTTAAAGTGAATATGTTTACAAATAAATTTACACTCGTTTGAAAATATTGTACTTAGAATGTACATTATTTCTTTCATGTTTCCCTCCCTGCTCCATATGGAACTTGGGACTATTTATGCTTTTAGTTCCCTTTAAGAAGCTAGCGATACAGCAGTTTTCAGCCGTTGCAGTGGTGGTTCATCCCGGCTCACATACATTTTGCTCAGATGAATATAGGCACTTGATTAGGCCTCTTACACGTGTTCTTGTGGGTCGTTATTTTTAACATTAATTCCCACTATGACTCCATGTGTGTCAGTTTCTTCAGATTCCGGTTCCGTATTAAAATGGTAGAGTTTTTCCTGGGCTGTGTAAGTCCTTCCACAATACTCAAATAAAACTCCGGCCTGATAAATGGAATTCTGAATTCTAACTTCTGGCAGTCTGGTTGTGTCGTCTTGGCAAGAGATTCTCACAGTGAGCTAGACTTGCACAAACTGTCAGATTATATTGCAAGTCTGCCCACGCTTTGGGTTGTTACGATGCTACGAAAGCGCCAATCGTTTTCAAACATGCATGTCATGTTGGGAAATTTCAATATATTTCCGACCTGGAAAAATTACGTGCATGATGCAGAGGTCACTGTTACCACTCATAAGTGGTCTAGGAGGAGAATGTTAATATTACTTCTGATATATGCAAATCAGCTCTAGTCGGACTTACAGATGGCCGACGGTGGTGCAATAGAATGTTTCAATATATATATATGCATGTGTTGCTGTCATTTTTGACGGAGTCATCTGTCAAGTTATTTGCTTATGTTTTTATCATAAGAATAATTGTGTCTTTACCTGCGATGTCAGGTTGATTAGGGGTTGTCTTCCCTTGTTTATTCATTCATTGTGTTTGACCTTTAGGGTCAAAGGTAGACAGTTCGGGCGTATGCCCATGGGCAGGTTTTTTTTAAAGCGGGAGTTGAGTTAGACTTCCGGCAAGCCGGGGAGTGTCCTGGTTTCTGAAGGGACGAGAGTCCATTGTGTTTTTCGGGGAGAATCTTCGAAGTAACTGCACTGGCAGTTTTCCCCAGTGAATCTCTGTGCGTTGGAATGACAGCAGAGTTTCTTATATTGTTCTGTGGACTCGGTTACAGGTAATACCGACTTTTTCCATTACTATGCTTTCGGTGGCAGAACATGTTAGAAGATTGCCTAGTCTGTGAACTGCAGCTCACCGATCCTCCATTTCAGAACATATATGTTGTGCTCAAGGTAGCCATCCAAGACTATTAGTCTTCATACCATCCAGAAATCCAGTGACGAAGATATATTGTGGGAACCGCAGATTGGCGGAATTTATGTCTACAATAAGCATTACTGCAGGGTTGATGGTAACCTGCTTATCAGAAGTACACAGCTGACGTCAGAACGAGGACTGTGTTTTCGGCTAATGTACTACAGCCTAATACAGTGCAATTGGCGGGGAATGCCAAGTTGCACCTATGTGTCAAAGTGATTAAGGTATCTGACGCGTTTTGTCAGTGATACCAGGGCGACGCCACGAACTGTCATTATTGAAGAACATTGTATTGACCATGCACGAATATTCAAATGTTTACCAGCTTGTTGAATGCCTAATGTATACCTATCGATTTCCGGTCAGCATGACCTTGTTACACTGACTGTTCCTGTTGATACCATGTGTGTTCTCGTCAATAAATGTTTTGAAACGTGCCTGCAGTGTCCAAGCATCCTTGACTACTGCATGTGAGTGTATGGGTTGCAGGGTCTACATTTATACGAGCCTAAACACATTCGCGCCTTCATTCGCACCCACACTCAGTTCATCGGACGCTCGCACTACACACCTAACAACATGTATACTGTCTTGGGCCAGTGATCACCTCAATCAGAGAAAAGTACAGTTACATTTTTGGTGGACCAGTTACGTGGGCTCTTCTGATACATTTCTTGTGGACAGAGCGAGCAATTAACATTATTGATGACATTAATGTGGTCCAGAAATTTACATTTCATGGGGCTATTTGCGTGAGAAGGACAAGTACACATTACATTTCTGATCTGTGGGTCTAAGCTATACACTGGACAGCTGTAACACACATCGCTAATTCTACACTTGCAAGTTTTGGCTACAACAGGACAGAAATAGGTCATCAACTGTTGACCCAGATAAACAGTGCTAGCATTTATGTTATAATGCTACATAAACCACAACAGGGCAAGTACTGAAGTTAACATCTAGGCATTTGCTACGTGGACCACAACTGCAAGTCGAGTCCCTTTTTTGTAAACGGTACCGCTGGTCGTTTACACGTTTCAGTCAACAACAGACTTTTCTACGCCCGAGCATTCAAGCTACATTGTTCGAGGTCAAGTTCCTGTTTGTAAACAGTACGTGGAAATTGTAAACATTCTATGTGCAAGTCCTAAGTCGAGAAGGTCATAGTAACTTTTGTTCGTGAATACCACTTTATGCTACAGTGGATTATACATTCAGTGCGCGCTTGACATTTTGTTTCTGTGTTCGCAAGGAGCAAGAAATTTACTTTAGTTTCAGCTGTGACTGAACTTGTTTTGCAACACATTGAATTGCTTGCTATTTATGTTAATTGTATTATTTTTGTGTATTTTTCTTGTGTTCTTTTGCGGGTTTTCGGTTGGTGGGTCTTACAGTAAATATGCCACTTAATCGAGGGTTACTGTAAGCGTTCTGTAGGGATTGCAATTTTCTTAATTGAAATTTGTTAAATTATCTAAACATCATCCAATTTATTAATTGAAATTTGTTAAATTATCTAAACATCATCCAAATACATTTGTATTACAACATATTAGGATATTAAGGACAGACAAAAGTCTGAAAGTGTATCAGGAAAAACTAGGACACAAGATTTAACTGGAATCATGTGGGCATCTGGACAATATGTCCGCCATCACATTATCCGAACCACGGATAGCTCGCACCGTGAAATGGAAAGGCTGAAGAGCAATAGCATAACGAGTAGATCTCGAGCTCTTCAAATCCTTACTTTGCATAGCCGTAAGAGCTTTTTGGTCGGTTTCCATAAAGAAATGCGCGCCCAGAAGGAACCTTTGTAGCTTAAGAATGGACCAAACCATAGCCAACAATTCACGGTCTAAAACCGAGTAATTCCTTTCTGCCGCATTTAGCTTTCTAGAAATATACATTACAGGATGCAGAGTTCCTGAATATTCCTGCATTAGTGCCGCTCCAATCCCAGTGGAAGAGGCATCACTACGAAGAACAAAAGTCTTATCAATCGTCGGTAGTCTTAAGATAGGATGAGATGAGAACAAATTCTTAACCTGATCCAATGAAGATTGGCATTCCTGGGACCAACGCACCATATTAGGAGAACCTTTTTTCAATAACGATGAAAGTGGTGCCATAATGGAGGACAGATTCTCAATGAATCTTCCATAGAATTGTATCAATCCCAAGAGACTACGCACTTGCTTTTTCGTCTTCGGAACCGAGATATTTAATATCTTCGAAATGTTTTGGTCCTCTGTCTTCAACAGACCATGACCAACTCGATGACCTAGGAAGGAAATTTCACTAAACCCAACAAAAGCTTTAGAGGGTTTTGCAGTCAAACTATGCTCACGTAGAGTAGATAGCAATTCCTTTAGACCCAAATAGTGTTCTTCCCAAGTATCGCTGAAAAGACAGATGTCGTCTAAATATGCGATGACATCTGCACGATCTGATAGAATTCGTCGCATCATGCGCACGAAAGTCGCTGGGGCGTTCATAAGCCCGAAAGGCATAAAATTCCATTGAAACAGACCCCTAGGTGTCGAAAAAGCAGTGAGAGGTTTGGCGTGTTTTCCGTCAGTGGGACTTGCCAATAACCTTTCGACAAGTCTAGTTTAGTAAAGAATTTAGCTTTAGAAAGTCTAATAAGTAGATCATCTAATAATGGCATAGGTTCAGCATCGAACTTCGTAACTTGATTTAATTTGCGATAGTCAACGCAAAGACGTATGTTATTGTCTTTCTTTCGAACAATAACTATCGACGAAGAATAAGCTGAAGTGGATGGTTCAATTATTTGCAGTTGAATCATTTCATCCAATTCTTTCTCGACTTGTGCTTGAAAATGAATAGGTATTGGGTATGGTCTTACTCTGATCGGATTACGATCAGTAAGTATGATGTCATGTTCTATGACATCTGTGTGTCCAGGAATGTCGGTAAGGACATCCTGATATGACTGTAGCGTAGAGGATACTTGACGTTGCTCCTCAAAAGACAAGTTCGAAGAGATTGTAACGTCCCTCCACGATTCCGTTGAATTCGGTGGAATCGCAGGAAGAGGTAAGTTAACGTCAGAAAAAATAGTTTCCTCATCCTGTATAACGGACAGGGATGAGATGTGACCATGTTGGACTGGAGAGTCGTCCGTCGCCTGGAAAATAGGCTGCAAATAGTCTGGACGTTCAATAAACTCTGTTAGCATATTTATATGGAAGGTTTTATGCTTTCCATCCACATCGACGATGTAGTCGACATCGGAAATTTTGGAGACTATAGTGTATGGACCTTTCCATGAAATGAGAAGTCTATTCTCTCTTGAGGGAAGTAAGACATATGCTTTGTCTCCAGGACAAAGTTGACGTAGGCGTCTTTTCTTGTTAGCAAATCGCCTAGCTTTTTCTTTCGCAAATTCGGAAGATGAAGTTGCTAACCTGCACGATTCGATAATCTTTTCTCTAAGAGCAATGACATATTCATATGACGATTGTGTATCATCGTCAATATTATCAGAAGTTATCAAATCGTGTAACAAGGACATCGGACCGCGCGGTTGCGCACCAAAGACAAGTTCGAAAGGAGAAAACCCTGTATGCTCGTTGGGAACTTCTCTATAGGCAAAGAGGACTGCAGGTAAAACCCTGTCCCAATCTTCAGGATGATCCTCCGTTATCTTGCCAAGTAAGTTCTTTAGTGTCCTGTTAAGACGTTCTACCAATCCATTGGACATTGGATGATAAATACTACTGAGAGACCTTTTAATGTCTAGCTTAGCCATTACCTGAGACATAACGTCCGAAATTAACTGAGTGCCGTGGTCCGACAGTATTTCTCCGGGGAATCCCAGACGAGAAAATATGAGCCAAAGAGCATCAGCGATATCGACAGTTGATATGCTCTTCAGAGGAATAGCCTCTGGCCAACGCGTGCACATGTCCACGCAAGTGAGGATAAATTGGTGTCCTCTGGCTGACTTAATTTTGAACGGACCAATGATGTCTATAGCCATTTTCTGAAACGGCCGAATCGGAATATCTGCAGCCTGAATAGGAGCAGCATGTCTCGGACCTCTAGACTTGACCTCTTGACAAATTTTGCAAGATCGGCAATAAATTCGTATGTCTTTATTAACAAATGGCCAAAAGAAAGACGCAAGGACTCTAGTTTTAGTTCTGGAAAAACCCATATGTCCAGCACACTGAGAATCGTGTGCATGCTGAAGAATTAAGGCTCTCATACACTTAGGCACAAGAATTTGCGAGTGCATAGACTTGTCCGAGTGTTGTACCATCCGTACCAATATACCATTCTTCATAGTAATATACGATTTGTGATTCGTATTTTGATTGGGATCCCCTTTCTTTGCAAGAAGGAAGAATTTCTTCAAAGAAGGATCCTCTTCTTGACGTTTAACAAACGAGTCATGGGAAATCACCAAGTGCTCGTCTTGGCTATCAACTTCATTACTATTATCCGATGAAGTTGGGGGATTAAGAGCTTGAGCTCTTGTCACCACTGCATTGACCGTTTGAATGTTTTTTTTTCCTCCCAACTAGAAATTTGTTGCGGGGTGCATTCCTTAACCCCATGAATACGACCGATTATAAGATCCGCAATAGGATTAGGAAGAAGACATGCATGGACATCTCCTGTGAAGAAGGGAGTGTCAATCCTAATAATAGCAGTAGGATAACTTTCCATAGTACCACCAAATGTAACACATTTGATTGTTTTTCCAGTGGCACAGCAAGGATCTATCAGAGATTCCCTAACCCCGACGGTAGTACATCCCGAATCGAAAAGTACTGAGACTAGCCTATCATTTATTAGACCTTTATGTAAGATGAGAGATCCTCTCCCATCATGCGCAACTGTAGCAGGTAGAGCAGGAAGAGGGTGATCACAACTTAGAGTAGATACAGTCGATGAGTCGAACAATGTTAAGCATTGGGGGCATTCAGTTGCTCTCCCAAAATCGAAAGCACAACCAGTGATAGCCCTAGAGTTACCACTATCATTTACTGTATTACAGGCTCCATCAAACTCTTGTTGTGCAGAGTTTGCCTGTTGGAAAGGTCTTTTTTTGTTAAACCTAGGTCTGCCTCGATTATCATTTCCCCTGTAATTATTTCGACTATCATTTCCCCTGTAATTGTTATCATATTGCCTATTGTAATCATCATTCCGGTTTGAATCCCGGTTTCTAAATTCACCATCGTCATAATCTTGACGTCGAGAATGGTTATCTCGAAAGCTCGAATGGTTATTATTACGATAACCCTTGCGAAAGTGTCTAAGATTATTACCATTAAAATTACGAGAACTACCATCTTGTCTCCAATTCATAGACGAAGAACCATCATGTGTTGGATTACTCCGCTTCTGAGTGTAATTCTGATTACTTCCCCTATTCCAGTTTTGTTGAGCACCCTGAAATTTTTTTTTTGAAATTAGGGCCATATGGTGTTGCCGAAGCAGCTGGCAACCCTTCTTTCACTTTAGAATTGCTAACTGTAGCATGGGGATGCGCGGTGGCATACTGACAACAGTATTCCTCCATATCTTTTAAGTTTTTAGGCTTACGCTCATGAAGGAATGCAAGAAAAGAATCATTAACAGATGACAAAACCTTATCTCGCAATAATAAGTCCATTAGACCTTCATATGTTTTCTCAGTCTGAGACAACTCAACCCATCGTGTAAATGTACGACGTATTTTTGTAACAAAATCAGAGAAATCTACTCCATTTTCTGTCAACATTGTCCTAAAACGAAGACGATAGTCTTCTTCTTTTAGTTGGTATTTTTTTAGCAATGCTGCTCTGACAACATCATAATTAGTCCTGTCATGTTCGTCTATTGTCATAAGAGTAGTCACTGTGTCACCTGTAAAAAATTCCATCAGTTGTTCAACATATTTTTCCTTTTTTATGTTATGCGTATCGCATAAAAATTGGAATCTATCTAGATAATCTGCTACGTCATCCTTTAAAGGATTGAAATGAGGCAATTTAATCCTATTAACAAACTCCTTTGTCGTACTCGAAGTTGTTTGCTGAGCACCCGTACTCACCAATTTCAATTTCTCTAACTCCAAAGTTGCGAGTCTTTCATCAAGTTCCATCTTCTGTTTTCTTTCCACATGTTCCATTTTTCTAATTTCAGCCTCAGCTTGAAGTTTTCTCTCCTCTGCAGCAGCTTGAAGTTTTCTCTCCTCTGCAGCAGCTTGAAGTTTTTTGTCTTCCATTTCCATCTGGAATTTTCTTTCATCAGCCTGAGCTTTTCTCTCCTCAGCAGCAGCTTCTCTTTGATACCTTTTCTCTTCAAGTTCTAATCTTCTATTCTCAGCATCTAGCTTCTTTAGTTCAGCATCTGCTCTCCTTTGTTCAGCTTCTGCTTTCAATTTAATTTCCTCTTTTTGTTTCTTTTCTTCTGACTTTAATGCAGTGGCGAATAGAGCAGATGAATATTCTTCCAATTCTTTACCAGACTTACCAAGAGTCAACCCTTGCTGGATGAAGAAATCCAATGTAGACATTCTGTCTAATGAGATCAGTAACCTGAAAAATTCAACAATTACCTTATCCCACTTCAATGGGAGACAAGTCTGAAATGCTAGACTTGTATACTCACTTCACTTTTTTTCACTCTCTTAGTCTTAGACAAAGACCTTGTATGGTCCTCTTGTTTATAATGTAACAAAAAATCACTTGAGTACCTGTGGAAAATAATTCCTTTATATCCCACTCACTATGGGCACAAGTCTTTTTTTTTTAAAGAACTTGAATATGTATTTCACCTTGTCTCAATCTTTGAGGATAACAAGTCTTTTATCAAAGAACTTGTATAAATATCTTATATAATAATATTTTATTAACAATCTCTATATGAAGAGTGTACCTTATCAATAATAATAATAATACATGACCAAGTGTATGTATGTAGACTGTGTATGACAATAATGTAGTACAATCATAAATACAAAGACAAAAATACAGAACAATGACCGAAAACGTTCTCGGAAGTCAAATAAACAATACAGCAAAAAGTAAAGAAAATGTTACACAAATGTGTAATGATGACCGCGAAAAATAAACAAGACAAATGGCAACACTGTTATAAACGAAAAGGTGTAAAGAAATAAACGGAAGGAATGAGAGAAGAACAGATACAAACAAAATTAATCGAAAATCAAAGAACAGAAAAATAACGAAAACAACACTAACTGATGTCGTCACAGCTAAAAAAAAAAATAGCAACGAAAGTCGCTAGCAATGATATGTTGCTAATATAGCATTGTAATTCATGACATTTGTATATTGCTATAATTATAGTATTTAGTAATGATTGATATATGATTGGTATTGCCAGCAACTTAGGTTTCTTTAATGGTACCCCCTTAGTTTGTTTGGCTTAAAGGAGATATTTTCTCCTACGTTGGGAGATGATTTGTATCCTCTTCAGACGCTTTGTTTATGCGTCTATTGTACCTGATATTAGGTTCATTTTTTTCATGAGCACATAAGTGATACTTGTGCAATCTTGCTCATGGACATATTAAAAAAAAAAATTTCATTTTTTTTTTACAGGGGGTGGTAGTAATATGTTGCTGTCATTTTTGACGGAGTCATCTGTCAAGTTATTTGCTTATGTTTTTATCATAAGAATAATTGTCTTTACCTGCGATGTCAGGTTGATTAGGGGTTGTCTTCCCTTGTTTATTCATTCATTGTGTTTGACCTTTAGGGTCAAAGGTAGACAGTTCGGGCGTATGCCCATGGGCAGGTTTTTTTAAGCGGGAGTTGAGTTAGACTTCCGGCAAGCCGGGGAGTGTCCTGGTTTCTGAAGGGACGAGAGTCCATTGTGTTTTTCGGGGAGAATCTTCGAAGTAACTGCACTGGCAGTTTTCCCCAGTGAATCTCTGTGCGTTGGAATGACAGCAGAGTTTCTTATATTGTTCTGTGGACTCGGTTACAGGTAATACCGACTTTTTCCATTACTATGCTTTCGGTGGCAGAACATGTTAGAAGATTGCCTAGTCTGTGAACTGCAGCTCACCGATCTTCCATTTCAGAACATATATGTTGTGCTCAAGGTAGCCATCCAAGACTATTAGTCTTCATACCATCCAGAAATCCAGTGACGAAGATATATTGTGGGAACCGCAGATTGGCGGAATTTATGTCTACAATAAGCATTACTGCAGGGTTGATGGTAACCTGCTTATCAGAAGTACACAGCTGACGTCAGAATGAGACTGTGTTTTCGGCTAATGTACTACAGCCTAATGCAGTGCAATTGGCAGGGAATGCCAAGTTGCACCTATGTGTCAAAGTGATTAAGGTATCTGACGCGTTTTGTCAGTGATACCAGGGCGACGCCACGAACTGTCATTATTGAAGAACATTGTATTGACCATGCACGAATATTCAAATGTTTACCAGCTTGTTGAATGCCTAATGTATACCTATCGATTTCCGGTCAGCATGACCTTGTTACACTGACTGTTCCTGTTGATACCATGTGTGTTCTCGTCAATAAATGTTTTGAAACGTGCCTGCAGTGTCCAAGCATCCTTGACTACTGCATGTGAGTGTATGGGTTGCAGGGTCTACATTTATACGAGCCTAAACACATTCGCGCCTTCATTCGCACCCACACTCAGTTCATCGGACGCTCGCACTACACACCTAACAACATGTATACTGTCTTGGGCCAGTGATCACCTCAATCAGAGAAAAGTACAGTTACACATGTTGTGAGTTCCTGGATAACCATCTACTGCACTCACACACCACAGCAACAATGGGTCAGAAAATGGTGGAACTAGATTAACTTTTCACTGTTTATTAACGCCACACACACGTAGACATCATAGGACGACATAAATCAGTTGCATAAACCGATACAGCAGCTCATAGAGCGTCAAGTACAAAATATCCATGGGAACGTAGTAACTCATAGCATAAATCCTATCAATCAATATTCTTATAAATGATGAGGAAAGTGGCCGGTATAATCCATGGCCTAGAATCAATATGAATATAATATCGCTCAATCTTCAATTGAATACACAGTACATTAGTAAGCCCTAATATCCAAGGCTTTGAATCAATATGAATATAATCACTCTCAATCTTCAATAACGTACATTCTGGTGTTATCAAATATTCCCTTCACAAAATATATTCTGGAACAGACTTTCGAAATGGATAACGTCCATTCCCGAGCTCTGCCAGAAAACGTACTGTCACGAAATATCAGCTGCTCAAAACAGCTCAGTACAAATTCATTCAAGCGCGAACTCGCAGCTTGAGATGTGAGCTGAATTCATCCGCCTTTCCCCCCAAACTATTTCATAGAACATTCGACCAGTTTCTTTATCCTATCTTTAAACAAACTAACAACTAGTCAGGTAACAGTTTAAACATTACTGAGCCTACAACCCCCGACTAAAAAATTCTCTCATCACGCAGAGCGTATTTACTAGCGTGTACAAAAATCCGACCCGTACATTCCAGTCTTTAACACTTAACTCCCCTTAATTTAAATATGACTTAACAGTCACCTCTCCCATATATGGTAATAGAACATCCGATTTCCTGGCAGCAAACTCACAAACACATCGGTAAACTCATATGGCAATGTGTGTCAGATGTAACAACATATTACTTTCATATAAAGTAATGTCTTCGTACAAAAGTCGGACATGAAACGATTATGTCATTTATGTCTGGTCAAAAAGTGTTGCACAGACGAGTAATCTCGTTATCTGTCAATTGAGCACACAGCTTGTCTCTTTACCAACTTGGCCAAGACGCACCCTGCCTTACCAGCGATTAAACAAATACGCTGGGGCGATTTTAGTGTTAATCTTTCGCGGCCAAGGTTTGGTACATAAGAATTTACCAACATGACTGCCGTTTCAATATTGCATCACCTGTCTACTATATCAGCAGGGATGGGCAGGTAAACAGACAAGACGAATTATTACTAAAAGGAGTGTAAGAATGCAAGTACAAAATATCTGCTACATAGCAGAGAAAGAAAAAGTGTTGATCATGGAAAAGACGCAATTAGTCAGTACAACAATTTAAAATGAGTACTGCCGGAGTGAAGAGAGATCGAGAAGAGGTCACCACAAATCCATCCTGTAACAATCCATGTAGTGTACAGAATAACAGTGGATGGCCAGTTATCAGTTAATGGTCGTTACGTTCACATACTGGTGTTGTTTGTTAACGTTGTGAACTAATTAACCATAAATGGCCATTCTTCTTTCTGTCTACTCTGTAGAATATATTGACAATTTATTTTCTTTCTTGTTCGTGTATTTAAACACAGAAAGAAAAAAACAACAATTGGTCCGCCAAATTTGTTTTACTATCCGTGATTGATACAGCAGGCAAGGGAAATGGCAGATTTTTGGATTCAGTTAGATAAATTACACGTATTGTATCACATAGAAGTGAATCATGGCAAATCTGGAAACAAGCAATAAGAACTGTGAAGGCTATACATATGTCATGTACAGTAGAATTCTAAGGATGTTGTGGACAGCAGGAAAAGAGTCATGAGGTTGTCCTAAAAAGGCGCATGCTAGAAAGAATCTTATTACTCATATTAGAAGGAAATAATACACGTCTTTGGGCAAGGTAACAGAAGAGGAAGCTCAAATAGTGTGTGATAACAGGAAAGATTGAAAGAAAAAGAAACATGGGGGGGGGGGGGGGGGGGGGGGGGGGGGGGGGGGGGGTGGGGGGGGGGGGGGGGGGGGTGGGGGGGGAGGGGGGTGGTGTGGGGGGAGGGGGGGGGGGGGGGTTGGTGAGGGGGCGGAAAAACGAGAGACAGTTAGGGAGCGACAAAGGGAAACAGTTAAAGAGCGACAAAGGGAGATAGTCCTTTTCAGCTTAACATTGTGACATAGAAAAAGTCAGCAAAAAAGACATACATACACACATACAAATATGAAAAGCACTGGGAACAGTAAGTTGTGGAAGAAATGATCAATTACGCCAGCAAGCATGGTTCATTAGGAAGACGATAATGTCAGTTCCCAATATGCGTCAGAAAAAAAGAGTTGTCTTTCTTCAAAATGTTTGTCTCCCCTGATCTACCAATCGGGTTGTAATTTCCCGATAACATTTATTCTTCCGCTTTGATATATATTTTCAACCTCTTTTTGTCGTTTTATAATTTCCTTCATCCATCAGCTTTAAAAGTTTGTTAATGTTATTGCATTCGGAGTTTTGTTGTTCCAACTGTAATTTTTGTCAAATGTATTCAGTAACGGTTTAAAAATAATTTATGTACTGTTTACAGGCTTCCCCTCCTTATATATTTAATAATACTTGCGCTTGACATGTCGGAGTTGTTGTTGTCTTTGTGTCTTTTAAACGATACAGTTCATCACGTCTGATGTCACATTCCTTAACTGGAACTAATTCCCAGTGACAGGAACTCTGGCCTGCAAATTTCATGTTGTTCAAAAATACAATTTTCCTTCCGGAAATAGCACACCACAGTCACGTGAAGGAATACAACGGCACAGTCAACCATATAAAACTTTGCTTGTACTTGCGTATTTCATCTCAAGCTGAATACAGCCACACTATTTTACAAGATCAAACCTCTGTCAGAGTTCTGTGGTTAAAATACGTTTGCAACGTGTTTGTTTAAGTCTTAGATTTGCTTGTTGGCAATTGTAACCAGCTGTATAACTTTATTGTCCACAAAACAGATAACATGGACAATAATTTCTGTATCAGGTAGATTATAAAGATGCCAGCTTTTTTCCTCTTGGTTGTCACCTTGTTATTGTCGGGTAAGAAGGTTATATCGCCTTGAAACAAAGGTTACTGATGTTTTATCCTTGTTACGAACATTATTTAATTCCATGACTGCATTTTTCTGTTGTCTTGCTGTCGTCAAAGTAAAACATAAACAGTCTGTGATGTTCACATGACGAAATGTTCAATATTATCATTTCCTTCTGTGGTCCATGTGGAGCATACAGCCACAGCTTAACCTGGTCCCTTGCTGCAAGCCTGCACTATAGCAGTAATTATCACAGTGGTAGTTCATGTAGCAATGTGTTTCATATGATCAAATTATATCAGCCCAGAGAGAAAGCTCATATTAGTCGCGTCGTAGGACATACATAAAGAGTCAGTGACCATATTGTTTTTGGCCTCCTGGGAAGAGTCCAGGAAACTACATGTGACAAAATGATGAATGTGTTCATATGAGTTGACTGACGAGTTTCAGTAGGCGTACCTTCATTAGCACCAACAACGGAAAGGAGAAACACAGTTTAAACGTTGAAGATTTGCACACTTAAAGACAATAACAAAGTGAACTGAAAACGCTAACACAATATCGTATTTGAATAAGAAGACCATATTGAACTATAACTACAAAAGGAAAAATACCTACCAGAGATAATATTGTATAAAATAAATACAAACAAAAACATATTATAATAAATGAAACACGTCCTGGTATAACCAACAGCTCCATGTATATGGTAGATGGTTGAAAGGGGCATGCTACAAAGACAAGTAGCAAACACCTTAATAAAAAAAATACGCTAAATTTTTAAGTCATTACGAATTATGACAAAACGCTATGTGGAGAGCTTGCACATCGTGTAAAACCCCATCATTTTAGCACTCTTCCATCCTTTTATAAACAATGTATACAAAGCTTAAAAGGAAATGAACAGTTAACAAAACAAGACACTCAATTTAAATATAGATTTCTAGTGAAAGTACAAGAACCACCATTGTACACAAGAATAAAAAGAGGTTACAGCTACTTCATAACTGACAACGCTCAGATTTTAAGGAATTTTCACACAATAAATGTCAAACCACAATCAACAGAGGTCATATTTAGGTTACTTTAAAGCATGACACCAATTGTACACAAATCAGCACAGGCAGGAGCAACAACCCCAAAATGCAGATTATGTAGTTGTAACATGCAGGAAGCAGAAGAACACTTGGTTTACAAATGCAACACAGTTTTTCCCTGCCATAAACACATTACCAAAAACCTCAAAACAAACAGAACTCAAGTTACTAACTTTATTAGTTGAATTTAGACATCTAGTATGGATATGTAGTAACGAGGCAGAATACGAAGGTAGACATTATGACCACAAAATATTTTCACAAATATACACACAGAAAACACAAGCATTAATAGGACAAATTTAAATCAGATAAAGAGATCATTGTACTGAAACATTGGCTCGAAACATAAAGGGGAACAACCCAGACTATAAAATAGCAATGAAATGTCATTGTTAAATGTTATCTTTCCTTGCCGACAAAACTGTATCTGAGTGGCTAAACAATAGGCCCTCACATTTACTATTATTTTAAGCTTACTACTAAGTTTTTATTTGTAATTAATTTAAAATAATTAATTAGTCAATTAGAATTTTGTAAATAACTAATATAAAATGCAAATGCAGCGGCAACTCGCGCTGTATGTACATAACTTTTTCAAATTCCCCAAGTTAATTTTATTTTATGTACCATCAGTCTTTATTTGTATTCATTGTCGCCTGTAAATGTAATCATCAAACACTGTCACCTGTAAATGTAATCATCAAACATTGTCGCCTGTAAATGTAATCATCAAACATTGTCACCTGTAAATGTAATCATCAAACATTGTCACCTGTAAATGTAATCATCAAACATTGTCACCTGTAAATGTAATCATCAAACATTGTCACCTGTAAATGTAATCATCAAACATTGTCACCTGTAAATGTAATCATCAAACATTGTCACCTGTAAATGTAATCATCAAACATTGTCGCCTGTAAATGTAATCATCAAACATTGTCGCCTGTAAATGTAATCATCAAACATTGTCGCCTGTAAATGTAATCATCAAACATTGTGACCTGTAAATGTAATCATCAAACATTGTGACCTGTAAATGTAATCATCAAACATTGTGACCTGTAAATGTAATCAAACATTGTCACCTGTAAATGTAATCATCAAACATTGTGACCTGTAAATGTAATCATCAAACATTGTGGCCTGTAAATGTAATCATCAAACATTGTCACCTGTAAATATAATCATCAAACATTGTCACCTGTAAATGTAATCATCAAACTGTAAATGTAATCATCAAACATTGTCACCTGTTAATGTAATCATCAATTTGTAAATGTAATCATCAAACTGTAAATGTAATCATCAAACATTGTCGCCTGTAAATGTAATCATCAAACATTGTTACCTGTAAATGTAATCATCAAACTGTAAATGTAATCATCAAACTGTAAATGTAATCATCACACTGTAAATGTAATCATCAAACTGTAAATGTAATCATCAAACATTGTCACCTGTAAATGTAATCATCAAACATTGTCACATGTAAATGTAATCATCAAACTGTAAATGTAACCATCAAACTGCAAACGTAATCATCAAACTGTAAACGTAATCATCAAACTGTAAATGTAATCATCAAACTGTAAATGTAATCATCAAACTGTAAATGTAATCATCAAACTGTAAATGTAATCATCAAACATTGTCGCCTGTAAATGTAATCATCAAACTGTAAATGTAATCATCAAACTGTAAATTTAATCATCAAACTTTAAATGTAATCATCAAACTGTAAAAGTAATCATCAAACTGTAAATGTAATCATCAAACTGTAAATGTAATCATCAAACATTGTCACCTGTAAATGTAATCATCAAACTGTAAATGTAATCATCAAACTGTAAATGTAATAATCAAACTGTAACTTTAACCATCAAACCATAAATGTAACCATCAAACTGTAAATGTAACCATCAAACTGTAAATGTAACCATCAAACTGTAAATGTAACCGTCAAACTGTAAATGTAACCGTCAAACTGTAAATGTAGTCGTCAAACTGTAAATGTAATCATCAAACTGTAAATGTAATCGTCAAACTGTAAATGTAATAGTCAAACTGCAAATGTAATCGTCAAACTGCAAATGTAATCGTCAAACTGTAAATGTAATCGTCAAACTGTAAATGTAATCGTCAAAACTGTAAATGTAATCATCAAAACTGTAAATGTAATCATCAAAACTGTAAATGTAATCGTCAAACTGTAAATGTAATCGTCAAACTGTAAATGTAATCGTCAAACTGTAAATGTAATCGTCAAACTGTAAATGTAATCGTCAAACTGTAAATGTAAGCGTCAAACTGTAAATGTAAGCATCAAACTGTAAATGTAAGCATCAAACTGTAAATGTAAGCATCAAACTGTAAATGTAATCATCAAACTGTAAATGTAATCATCAAACATTATGAATCATCACCTTCACTGACCATTCTCTCCTTCATGCTCATATTGATTTTTGTTAACACACACTGCTAATCATCATCATAAACCATCTCCATCAATCATCATCATAAACCATCTCCATCAATCATCTTCATAAACCATCTCCATAAATCATCATCATAAACCATCTCCATCAATCATCATCATAAACCATCTCCATAAATCATCATCATAAACCATCTCCATCAATCATCATCATAAACCATCTCCATCAATCATCTTCATAAACCATCCCCATCAATCATCATCATAAAGCATATCATTCTATTTTTTGCCTTCACGCTCATATTGAAGTTTTTGTAAATAATACTGCCGATGTGCAAATTTGGAACCCAATAAAGGTTGGGTTTAAAAAAAAAAAAATTTTGTTGACACTTATTTATAAGTGCTTATTAATAAATCAAAACTGAATCTGCCATTACCTATTCTGTATTGGTAACTGTTGATTCTGTGCCGCCAAAGCTTTATCATTTTACTAAAGTACTACTAACTGGTACAACTAATCCAGTAAAAGAGTATTTGTGTGTTATTGATGTGTTCTGACTAATTAGTAGTAGCCCCCCACATAGTGAAAGCTGACTGTGGGAATGTGCCCCTGAGGTGATAGCCCTCAGCTGCTTTTTTTCTTGGTGTTCCTTTCGGTGTGTTCTTGTCTCTTCTGCTTGTCGTGAGAGCTTCTTTTCACCCAATCTTAGGTGGCACAGTAGGGAGCATCGCTACTTGGTGCAATCGGCAGCTTCATCTTCCCATGTTGCTGGATTTATATCCATGCCTTCTTGTCTCCCTTGCACACATCTTTGAACCCCAGCTGTGGCAGCTTCAGTTATTCCCGAGATGGAAATACACATAGATGATGATCTTGAGGGAGACGACCTTCATAAACCAGGGAATCTGATCCCCAGGTGTCCTGGGCTTTACAGTCACTTATCAGGAGTATAGGCCTACATGATTGATGGTCGTTTGTATGTATGTGTGTGTGTGTATATATATATCCATGGTTACTTTGTTTTCTAATAGAGTTACTTGCCCTTATAAATAAATATTATACACATTTTAAAAAATGTAACGCTACAGAATGCAATGAGAACCATTAGACCTTATGACTACACTACCCTTTGCTATTTGTAAAGAGATGGCTATTGAAGCCAGGACCATTTCCATCAATTGGCCATAGATACGTGTGTCAACATAGAGTCAGAGAGACTGTGCTATACAAGGACCTATTATAAGAAACTTCAAGCTGACTCTTACATACATTTGCGAGATGGTATCAATAAGGTTGCTACTGGAGGAGAGCTGCGTAACTTTGTGATCTTTGCTCACGTTTTACAAGCAGCATACACCACATGTATGATTGGACAAAAGATTCCATAACATACGTACTACACCACGGTAGCCCCTACCTATTTATGACATTCGTGTCAATGCAGAGTGGAAGAAAACTTCAAGATGACCTTCTTCCTTGTCAAATACACGTCCACAGACATGTCCATGAGTTGTTCGTACATCTACAGACATGTCAATGAGTTGTCCATACATCCACAGACATGTCCATGAGTTGTCTGTACATCCACAGACATGTCCAAGAGTTGTCCGTACATCCACAGACATGGTCACGAGTTGACCATACATCCACAGACATGTCCATGAGTTTTCCATCTAAAATTGGCAACATTAAAAACTCTCAAATATGTGGGTCTGTGTGGGGCGCTTGTAAAATGACAACAAGAGGGTTTCCCCATGCCAATATTTTGATTAGACTCACCACAAACATTTTCTCCAATAAGATTTTTCCTATCATGTCGACAGGGCTCCCAGATCATACTAAAGACAAATGGATTTTTGAAATTGTCAAGGCATGGATGGTACATGGCCCTTGCGGCTCCCACAGCTTCTACTCACCTTGAATAAAAAACAACAAATGAACTAAACGTTACCCAAGACTATTCCTTAGAAGACCCAAACATACGAGGAAGAACACCCCTCTTACAGAAGATCAGAAGGTGGTTTTTAAACAAAGTTGGACAACATGAAACAGACAAAGGATGGATAGCACCCTATTGCCCATCAACGACTTGTAAAGCTGACATTAACGTCGTGTGTTTGCAGTTCGGTTAAGCCAATCAAATTATGTGTGCGAGTACTGCAACAAAGGCTTTGATGCTACTATGTTTACGCTTCAGCAACAAAATATCCGGGATGAAGTTACCCAATACCAGATGGTTCGATACATAAGCAGCAGTGCAGCTTTGTGGAGAATTTTTCTGTTCCATTCATGAAAGCCATCCTGCCAACACAAAAAAAAGAGGTGCTGAAGTAGGTCATTCTGACATAAGATTGCTGCTACAGGGAAAGTCTACACTGTCCATCCAAGTCAACACGGGTGCTTCTTGTTTATGACTGCTACTCCATGGTGTTACAGGCCCAACTTGATTTGAAGATGTGTCACAAGAGGTTAATTTGTGCAGAGGATGAGTAGATAAAAAGGTGTATCAGATGATACAAGGATACACTTGCCAGATAAGAGTTCTGGTCTTATAAGAAATACCCCAGTCTTAGAAATAAGCAATGGTGTATGGTTGTCATAGAAATAGTCAGACTATAAAGTTATCTGGCCCTGATGGTAATAAGAAGTACCAGATACTTAGTCGTCTCCTCTCAACAACTATCCTATGATATGTTATGTCTAGGGGAAATAATGAAACAATGTAACCTCAAACAAAACTGCAATGAGTTACCCAGGTCCTTGATACAATTTATTATATTTACATTAATTTCTTCTTTTCGCTTTTGGAACAGAAATGATGAAGGGTAAATAAAAATGATGATGAAATTTACAAAAAGAAATGTGTTACACACAATTAGAATTTTACACACACAATTAGAATTTTACACAAAGTGTACAATGACTACTTCCTCTTGGGAATATCACTTTAAATTAAAAGGTCACTTTAAATTAACAGGTTGCTTTACATTATAATGCGATTATATTTGCTTTCACTGTTGCCTTGACTTGAACTAATAGTTCATGAAGCACTGTTCTTAAACTTTACACTTGTAAGGTTTATCACCTGTATGTATTCTCTAATATTTTTGTAAGTTACCTGTCTCAGTAAATGCTGATCACAGACATCACACCTGTAAGGCTTATTACCTGTATGTATTCTCTAATATTTTTGTAAGTTACCTGTCTCAGTAAATAGCCGCGGTAGCATAGTGGTTAGTGCACTGGCTTCCTAGCTCAGTGGTCTATGGTTCGATCCCCAGATGATGTGGGATTTTTTTAGGCCGCAAACAGCTCCTGGGTCGACCGGCTCCTGGGTCGACCCAGCCCCAATTGGGTACCAGAGCAACTTCTGGGAAGGTTAAGGCGGCCGGCGTGATGCTGACCACATCATCCCTAGTGTGCCGATGGTCAAGAAAATATGGGCCTAACACCATATTCCCAATATGCCTCAATGGGTGTGTAACGGGATCCCTCCCCCTGTCTCAGTGAATGTTACATCACAGACATCACACGTGTAAGGCTTTTTACCTGTATGTATTCTCTAATAGTTTTGTAAGTTACCGGTCTCAGTAAATACTGCATCACAGACATCACACATGTAAGGCTTATTTCCTGTATGCATTCTCTAATATTTTTGTAAGTTACCTGTCTCAATAAATCCTACACCACAGACATCACACATGTAAGGCTTATTAACTGTATGTATTCTCTAATATTTTTGTAAGTTACCTGTCTCAATAAATTCTGCATCACAAACATCACACTTGTAAGACATCTCTTCTGTATGCATTCTTTTATGTTTTTGTAGACTACCTCTCACAGTAAATGCTGCACCACAAACATCACACTTCCCCTGCATGTATCCTTTCATGTAATTGTAGGCCACTACTCGGAGTAATATGCCTAAGGGAAATGTTTCAAATTTTCTGGCTGAACACCATCACCAACTAAGTACTGCTCATGTGGAGCCACTAAGAAGACATGCGCACCATCACAGCGGGTAGACAGTGGAATTGGGTGGGCTACATCCTCAAAAGAGATCCTATCACCAGAACTGCCAGGCTATGTACTCCAGATGGAAAGTGAAAGCAAGGATGGCCAAAAGCCACCTGACAGAGAACTGTGAAGGTTGAAATGCTAAGCATAAACCACAGCTGGGGCACCACATGAAAGATGGCTGTTGAACAAGCAAAGTAGAGACAGTTGGTTGCTGCCCTACAAGGCACCGCCAGGCACGTTGGTCGCTGATTGCTTTGTCAGTCAACACTAAGGATCAAAGCATAAGGCAGAAACCAGTGCTCTCCAGGTTGTTCGTTGTGACGCCACTCCTCTTAGCTCTTGCACATTATTTAGGCCCAAGTTCTTCCTTCTCTTATTATTGTTCTTCTGAGTGTTTCTTTTGGTCTTCCTTTTTTCCGCTTACCCTCAGGAACCCAAGTGAGCGCCTGTAGTGGTATTCTGTTGTTTTGCATTCGTAGGACATGACCGATATATGACCATCGTCTTTTCCTTATATAGTCGGAGACATATTTCTGCCTAGAGTCTTCTCTTATTTGTCGATTAGTCTTGAATTCTTTCCAACTGATGTTCATGAGTTTTCTAAGACATTTGTTCTCGAATGTATTCAGCTTGTTCTCCAATGATTTTGTTATTTTCCAACTCTCACAGCCGTATGTTAACACTGAGATAACATTTGAATTAAACAGACGAAGCTTGGTATGTATATTCAATGATCGTAATTTCCAAATGTTAGATAATCTATTGAAGGCGCTAGCTGCCAAAGCAATTCTAGTATGGATTTCTCTTGTTGTGTCACCATCCTGAGTCATTTTACTGCCTAAATAATTGAAACTTTCAACTTTCTGTAGTTTTTCCCCGTTCAAGATGATATCAAAGGTCTCGTTAGAAAAGTTCATAGCTTTAGTTTTAGAGGCATTTATTTGGAGACCAATTTTAACCGAGAGATGACACAAATTATTTATTGCTTCTTGGGATTGTCTTGGTGTTGAACTTAAGAATGCTACATCATCTGCGAAATCCAGGTCCCCCAGGAATTTTCCATTTGTCCATTTTATACCCAATTGTTCATTGTGGGTATAGTTTCTCATAACCCAATCAATAGCTATTCCAAAAAGTAGTGGTGACATAATACAGCCTTGTTTCACCCCTGTTTCTACTGTAAACCATTCTGTATTCCCTTTATTTGTTCTAACACAACATCTTGCATTGTCATATAGCGCTTTGATTATATTCACATATTTTGTTGTAAAACCATAGATTGTAAGTATCTTCCACAATGATGGGCGGTGTAGACTATCAAAGGCTTTTTGAAAATCGACGAAGGTAATAGTAAGTGGCGATTGCCTTTCCACTGATTCATCTATAATTGTTCTTAGTGTGAATATTTGATCAATACATGATCGTTTCGGCCTGAAACCGCTTGTTCTTCTCTGATCTTTTCGTCAGCATGCAATTTAAGTCTTTCTAACATCATGCAACATAACAATTTTCCAGGTACTGATAATAGAGATATACCACGCCAGTTATTACAGTCTGATAGATCACCTTTCTTCGGTAACTTTACAATAATACTGTCTTTCCATTGTTGTGGTGGTTGTTCTTCTCTCCATACTTCATTTATAATATCTAAAATTCTCAAGAGGTTGTTGTCATTAACTGCTTTAATCATTTCCCCTGAAATTTCGTCAACTCCAGCAGCTTTAAAATTTTTTAATCTTTTAACGGCTTGTTTGATCTCGTCCAGCGTGAATTCATCGCAAGTTATTGGCAAGGTGGTTGTGGGTGTTTCATTATTAAAATCAGGTGTTACTGTTGGTGGTGGTCTGTTTAGCACCTCCATGAAGTGCTCAGCCCATCTCTTCATTTGTTCTTTTTCTGTTGGTATTGAATTCCCTAATTTACCTTTAACAGGTGTTTCCATAGCAGTAGGCTGGTGACATAGTTGTTTTGTAATTTGATAAAGGCACCTACTATTACCAGTTCTTGCAGCATTTTCAGCTTCTACGGCCAGTTCATTGATGAAATGTCTTTTATCTCTTCGAGTTTTTGTCTTCACTTCTTTATTTAACAAGTTATAAGTTAGTTTGCAAGATTCAACTGCATTATGTGTACTTGCCGCTAGTAGTTTAAGTTTTGCTGTTTTCCTTTCTTGTATTTTATCCCAAGTATCTTCTCTCATCCATTTTTTCTTTTTATGTACTAGGTATCCGGTGGTCGCTACAGCTGCTTCTGTCATTGCTGTTCTCAGTTGTTCCCATTTAGTATCGATTGTCTTGGTGGTGATATCGTTGTCAATTTTGCCTAAAGCATCGAAATAGTTGTTCATTTTGACATTATATTCCTTCTTTATATCATTTGATTGCAGTCTGTGTACATCTATTCTTCTATTTTTATTCGGTTGGTATAACTTCTTCAGTTTAATTCTCATTTTAGCTATGCAGAGGTTATGATCGCTTCCGATCTCTGCACCTCTGTATGCTCTGACGTCTTGAACTGATGAGCGAAATTTAGCGCTTATGCAGAAGTGATCTATCTGGTTCTTAGTTCTGCCATCAGGTGAATTCCATGTTATCTTGTGGATATTCTTATGTGGAAAGATGGTGTCTGCCACAACGAGGTTTGATATTTCACAAAGTTCTAGAAGTCTTTCGCCATTTTGATTCATACAGCCTATGCCATGAGTACCGAGATATCTTTGTACTCCATCGTTGTTGTCACCTACTTTGGGCGTTAAAATCACCCATGACTGCTATTATGTCATGCTTGGGTATTGTGTTGATGGTACTTAGAAGTGCTTCATAGAAGTCATCTTTTGTGGTATCAAGAGCGTCGTTAGTTGGTGCATAACATTGTACAATTGAGTGTACGGTTTTATTTCCTGGTATGTAATTCTATTAAATGTCTTTATAGGTAACCTACCAGAGTAAATGCAGCACCACAGACATCACACTTGTAAGGTTTATTTCCTGTATATATTCTTTTATGTCTTTGTAGACTACCTATGGTAGTAAGTGCTGCTCCACAGACATCACACTTGTACAGTTTATTTCCTGTATTTATTCTTTTATGACTTTGTAAGTGGCTTGTCTGAGTAAATGATGCCCCACAAACATCCCACTTGTAAGGTTTATTTCATATATGTATTCTATTGCGTCTTTGTAGACAAACCTATTCTCACTATATGAAGCTCAACAGACTATCATACACTTGTTAAGGTTTAATATAACCAATGTCTTGTATCTCTGTGATTGACTTTGTAGCGTCATAATTAATACTGTAGTAAAATGTCTGCATCATAAAAAAGACCCATCGCACCTGTAACGTCTATTTCATGTAT